>PVJH01031112.1:0-24078 GCA_004026705.1 Nesogale talazaci
TTCTAGTTGAACTGATTGATACTTTTGGTATCTTCAGCATACTTTTGGTACTAGTTCTATAAATTTATTCTGAAATTTTTATTGAATGTCAGGCAGTGGGGACATAATAGAGAATAAAAATTACTAAAGTACTTGCTACCAAGGAACTGGTATTCTAATGCGTCATCTGAAGAAATCTGAACATAGAACCAAACTCACAGCTATTGAATCATTTCCAACTCAGGGAGACTCTATATGCTAGGATAGAACCGTCATCCCATCAGGAATGAGTAAAAATTGTAGTTGTTCTTTAACCTTACGAACTCTAAATATTGCCTTACCTTTTATTTTTAGCCATTCTGATGAAGGCATAATTTATCTCATTGTGATCTTAATATTATGCTCTTCCCTGAAGATTAATGATAATAATTTCATATTCTTAGAACATTTGAATATTCTGAATGCCTTTTTCTGATTCAGTTCTAGGAAGTCTCCATATTCTAGAGATAGGTCAATTGTATAGATATCTGTCTTGTATACATATCTTCTTTCTATATGCCATCTTTTTAAGAATCAACTAGAAACCAAACCCGCTGCCATGGAGTCAGTTGTGACTGACCCAGGGGACAGAGTGTAGTACTGCTTCACAGAGTTTCCAAGGCTCTAAATAAGCGGTTCTCAATCTGGGTTTGACCCTTTGGGGGTCAAATGGCCATTTCACGGGGGTTGCTTGCTTCATAACAGTAGAGAAAATATAGGTATGAAGTAGCAACAAAAATAATTTTATGGTTGGGGGGTCACCACAATATGAGGAACTGTATTGAAAGGGTTGTGGCATTAGGAAGGTTGAGAACCACTGCTCTAAATCTTTAAGGAAGCAGAGTGCCTCATCTTTCTCCGGCAGAATATATTTCTTTTTTTCTGTGTGAGCAATATATTTATAATATAAAGATTTTTTAAAATTTTATTTTAGGGATGAAAAGCAAGGATATGCTTTATTGGAGGTAGTGAAGGACTTTGGGGAAGAGCAGGGACAGTAGGGAGCAAGAGAGACAGGAGCATCTTGAGCTCCTGGGCAGGTCCCAAGGTCTGAGAGTTAGGTCAGGGAAGTCACCAAGGGTTTTCTTTTCTATTAAAATTTTCATTATGTTGTTTACCTCTTATGCTTAGATATATAATCTATCTTGAACTGACTTTTATATGTGGTGTGACATATGGATCAAGGTTCACTTTTTTTCTTTATATGAATATTCATTGACTCCATACATTTTATGCAAAAGACTCTTCATCCACCACTAATCAGGTTTGTTATATATGCCTTCATCTATTTCTGGGTTCTAGTTTAATTCTTGCTTTTGTTTTCTCTACTTACCATAATACCACATTATCTTGATTATTTATTTAACTTTCATAGTTAAGATGGGAACGAATATTAACCCCAACCTGATACATCCATCGTGCTTTGTTGATCTTCTCATTTGTCCTATACCTTAATCCCATTCATGAATCCTTAGTTGAGAACCTATATTTGCCTTTAAGTATCAATGAAAAAAATTATTTTGCATAACTTTTGAATTTTAAGTGACTTTAGAATAAAAATATTTTATTAGCATGAAATGAATTAGACTGTAACAGCACAGTATAGATTTTTTTGCTAATGCATTGTGAGTCAATAATTAACTGCTTTGTAAGCTTATTTGATAGTGAATATCAAATGCTTCTGTTGGCTATTTCACTACATTGTTATTTTATGTTCTACTTGGAAGTACAGAAGGAAAAGAGGAGGTGTGGCCTTAAAAGATCTTTCTTATTGGAGTGAGCATGGCTGCTTCTCAGAACCTGTCAGCCACTGTTCTTCACTTTGCCTCCCTAGATCATTCTAACTTACTTCTTTTGTTGTTTTCTCTAAAAATCTTTGCTTCGTTAGAGTCTCATGTTTAATATTTCATAATGAAAATCGAGATTCGCCTTGTGCTTCCTTTACTATGAGTGAAAGCAGACTCTTTCTCACTTCTCAAGTATATTGTTACGCGACATTTCACATTTATGACAACAGTGAAGGATGTACAACTCATGGTAGCCATACTGAGATATAGTCACTGGCTGTTACGGCTTTTGCTATGTGTCAGTTTTCCTGGGTATGATTCTTAATCTTAATGTAACAATTTATTTGGTAGTTATCTGAAGGTGTAATTTGGCAGTTATAAAATGATATAGGTCTCATTCTATTATCTGTGGGCAACCTTTATTTTCATGTAATACTTATTTTTTTGCATAGCATTCTGATCCTTGGAATCTAACCATGTTGATAATTGAGGGGTAATTATATTTCAAAAGCTACTTGAATGTTTTGAATCAATTATACTGAAAATTGATTAGGCATATATTAAATCTATCTTAATTTTGGGATACTTTCTTCAAAATTTATGTTTCTGTTTTACTATAGATAAAATTTCATTGAGAAAATAATTATGGAAATTTTTACTTAAGCTTAGACTGTGTTTTATGGGTTAGTAAAGTGATCCGATAACCAGAGTTTTCTAAAGTACTTTTCTTATGTATTATCTTCCTATTATAGGTGTTTGTTTCTTAAGATCTTATAAAACCAAACCCACTGCCACCAACTCAATTTTGACTAATAGGGTGGCTGAGGCTATAAATCCTTACAGGAGCAAACAGGTCTTATTCTTCTTTGGAGCAGCTGGTGGGCTTGAACCATAAATTTCCTGGTTAATGGCCCATCATGTAGCTGGCAACACCACGAGGACTCCTTTGAAATCTTGTAATGATGTTATTTAATGTTAATTACAATGCATTAAAACATATCATGGAATACATTTTTAAGAATATAACTCCCTGCTGTTGAGTCTTGCCAACCTTATAGGACGGTGTAGTCGAACTGCTGCATGGAGTTTTTGAGGCTATAAATCTTTACAGTAGACTGCTTCATCTTTCTCCTGCAGAGCTGCTGGTGTGGTGAACTGCCAACCTTTTGCAACCTGCTATGCCCCCCACCAAAAAACCCTCCAAATCGAGGGTCTTCAAGCCCACCTGATTTTCAAAGCTGTAAATCTTGATAAGACGGCTTCACTGGGGCACCACCATGCCTCAAGGCTCCTTATATAATATTAAACCCCATCAAAATTACTACCATCCAGTCAATTTCAGCTCATAGAGACCATACAGGACAGAGTAGAACTGCCCCTATGGTTTCCCAAACTGTAACTCTATGAGATTAAAAGGCCACATTTTTTCTCACAGAGTAGCTGGTAGTTTAGAACTGTTGACCTTGTGGTTAGCAGCCTAATGCATAAGTCACTGCTCCATGAGGGCTCCCTTTATATAAAATTAAGACGAGTTAAGGAGGTGGTATTGACCAACCCAGGGTTACGGGAGAAACAAGTGATTCAAAATCAGTGACAAGGTGAGTATGAGAGGCCGGATAGGGATTGATCAAGAGTAATGCAACAGGGAAAAATTACTGAAACCCAAATGAAGGCTGAGCATGATGGTGGAACAAGAGGAAAGTAAAAGGAAATAGAGGAAAGAACTGGACAGTAAAGGGCATTTATCGAGGTCTAAATACAGGCATGTCCATAGGTAAATATATTTACACATGATGGTGGGGAAATAGATCTACATCATATACTTCTATGGTTAGTATTAAGGCAGCAGATGGGCATTGAACCTCCACTCAAGTACTTCCTCAATGCAAGAACACTTTTATCAGAGGAAGCCAGCCTCCAACGTATACATCACAGGTCTGGCAGGTGCAGGTGCTTAGCGGTAATTATTAATTATACTAAAGTCATAGAGAGCATGAGAAAGAGAGAAAGAACAGAGTCAAACACATTTCATGGTAGCATGCTCACTTCAGCCCCGCTTGGTGGTACACGTGGAGAGAGAGTAAGAGGGAGGAGGAGAGGACATGGGCAAAAGGATCAGGGAGGAGAGGGAAGGGGGGCAAGGGTGAGAGAGAGCCAGGCAAGAGCAAGTGAGGAGACAACGAGCTCCTTTATTCTGACCAAGCCTTATATACCCTTTGGGGGCATGCAAGACCCCTAATTACAGGTAAGGACATACGTCACCGGAAAGGGTGCTTTAAGTACACATTGTAGGAAAAGGAAGTGTGGACCTAAGTTTCATGATGGCAGCATTCTGACCTTGATTGCCCTTGGGCTGAGACTTGATTTAGCTAAAGCTTTCAGGGGAAGTGCCTCATTGTCCTAACGGTAGGGAGTCAGCCCTATATTTTGTGGGAAAGACAATGGCTTCTGATAACTGGAACCTTTAGGGAGAATATCTCTAAGTTTCTGAACTGGCAAATGGTTACTAATATTTGCTAAATATTTTGGAGTGGACATCATTGTGGAAAAGTCCTGACTTCCTCGGACACACTTTGTTTATTAAGTTGGTATTCATGATGCTTGCCTTCCCGACATGATCACTGAAGACAAATATGTGCATAAGCAAAAATGGTGAGAAAGCTGACGGTGCCCGACTATTAAAAGATATAGCGTCTGGGGTCTTAAAGGATTGAAAGTAAACAAGCAGCCTTCTAGCTCAGAAGCAACAAAGACCACATGGAAGAAGCACACCAGTCTGTGTGACCATGAGATGTCAAAGGGACCAGGTATCAGGCATCAAAGAACTAAAAATTTCATCATTATAAATGAGGGGAAGGGGCTGAGCCCCCGTGGCGTAAGTGGTTGAGTGCGGGACTGCAGCTCGCAGGCTTGGAGGTTCAAATCCAGTGGTGGCTCTCAGGAGCAGCGCTGGGTAGTTCCCACAACCACCAGAGGGCAGTGATGCCCCCCCCAAAAAAAATAAATAAAATGAGGGGGAGTGCAGATTGGGGGGGAGGGGACCCAAAGCCCATCTGTAAATGAAGTGACATCCCCTTACAGAAGAGTTGCGGGGAGGACAGGAGCCAAAGTACAGTGTAGCAACAATGAAATATGCAACTTTCCTCTAGTCTTAAATGCTTCCTACTCCCCAATATTATGATCCCAACTCTACCTTATAAATCTGGCTAGACCAGGGGGTGTACACTAGTACGGATAAGAGCCAGAAGCATGGAAAATTCAGGACAGATGATCCCTCAGGACCAGTCAAGTCAGGTGGAGGGAAGGTGGAGTAGAAAGGAAGCACCAATTTCAGGGATCTACAGATAACCTTCTCTCCGGGGTATGGACAACAGGGAAGTGGGTGAAGGGACACATCGGACAGTGTAGGATATGACAAAATAATGGTAATTTGTAAATGATCAAGGGTTCTTGAGGGAGGGGCCATGGAGAGGGAAGGGAAATAGGAGGAGCTGATAGCAATGGGCTGAAGTAGAAGGAGGATGTTCAAGAATGATGATGGCAACAAATGTACAAATGTGCTTTGCTTACAATGTATGTATGGATTATGCTAAGAGTTGTATGAGCTCCCAATAAAATGTTAAATTTTTTTTTCTTTATTAACGTGTTATAACTTTACTGGCCAGCTGGTGTCACTGTGGCACAAGCAATGAAATTGTACCTTTTTTTTCTTGTTCTTGGCTTTGGTCTTTTTGTTGTTTCTCGTTGTTTGGTTTCCTCTCTGGCCAGACTCATATTCAGCATTCACGTTCGTATCGACGTTTAATGGAAGAACCTCCTAGAGAGAACCTGCCAGCAGCCTCATCCTTACCTTATATTGGTTGTGTGAATGTCTCTAGGTTTGTTACTTTTGTATTAAGATAAGGGCAACAGCTAGATGTAGAGAATTTGGATAATAATCATATTATTATCTCAGTTCTTTTGCAGCAAAAATATTTATTTTCTAAATATTACTGAGTGCTCTTTGATTTGTAATCCATTATTTATAATGGATTCGGCTATATAGTGCTGGTTAATGTTTTAAGTTAAATGTTTGACAATTGAACCATGATTACAAAGAAGAAAGCATATATTACTTATATATAGTTGAGACTTAAAAATTATTAAGTATTATTGGGGACTCTTGCATCTCTTATCATAATCCATACATTTATCCATTGTGTCAAGCACATTTGCATATATGCTGCCATCATCATTTTCAAAGCATTTTATTTCAACTTGAGCCCTTGATATCAGTTCCTCATTTTCCCCCTCCCTCCCGTTACTACCCTCCATCCTGAATCCTTGATAAGTTATAGATTATTTTCATATCTTACATCATTCTCTGTTGACATTCACCCACTTTTCTGTTGTTTGTCCTCCTGGGAAGGGGTTCTAGTTGATCCTTGTGATCAATTTCCCCCTTTCCTCCCTCCACCTTCCCCTAATCCTCCTGGTATATATATTCTCATTGTTGGCCCAAAAGAGTTTATCTATCCTGGATTCCCTGTGTTGCAGGCTCTTCTCTGTGGCAGTGGGCATGCTCTGGTCTAATCCGATTTGTAAGATAGAATTTAGGTCATGGTTGTGGGGTGAAGGAAGCATTAAAGAACAAGAGGAGAGTAGTTTATTTCATCGGTGCTGTGCTGCACCCTGACTAGCTCATCTCTTGCTTGTGAACATTCTGTGAGGGGATGTCCAATTGTCCACAGATGGGCTTTGGGTCTTCTACATTCCCACCCCACCCCCAATTTCTATAGGGTATGATTTTGTTCTTGGTCCTAGATGCCTCATACCTGACCCCATCGACACCTCATATGGTGTGCTTCTTTCATGTGGGCCTTATTCCTACTCATTTAGATGACCCCTTGTTAATCTTCACGCCTTTAAGACCCTGGACACTACATCTTTTGATAGCTGAGCACCATCAGCTTTCTTCACCACATTTTATTATGCACCCATTTTATCTTCAGCAATTGTGTTGGGAAGGGAACATCACAGAATGACGATTATTAGAACAAAGTGTTCTTGTGGAGTCAGTTCTTGTCGAGGCTCAATTTATATGGTTGAAACTTTTTGTGAATGAAGTTATAGTTGGCAAATTTAGAGACGTTACTTCATTAATCATAGCTACATGAAACTATTTCTGTGAAAGGACCCTACAAATGTTCATTATTAAGTTCCCTCTTCACCAGGAGATCATTTCCTTAGAAAAATGTGCAAGTATATAAAAGTATCTTGTTTTTATCCAGTTTTAAGAGGGTTAGGATTCTCTGAGACCTGCCTTTTAACCTTTAGATTCCTCAGCTCTTAAAAAAACCTGGGCTACAAGGATTGAGTTAAATCGTAGGGTATTTGTTTTAGCTATCTCTAAGTCTCATGACAGTTGACTCTTGAACAACCCATGAGCTAAGAATGTGGACCTCTTGCACACTATAATTACAGTTAACTCTTGAACAACACGTTTGAATAGGCATGCTTAATATAGATTGCTTTCTCTTGGTGCTTTTGTGGTGCACTCAAGTGTTCTTATACCTGATGAAGTCTTAAATTATCTTAACACATTAAAGACCAGATATTTTAAAATCAAGAAGTTAAAAAGCAAGCAACCAAATCAAAGTGAAGGGGTGGGGAAGTAGTGGAGATCCAAAACCCATCTGCAAGTTATAACACATTAAAGACAGGATAAATAGGATCTGGCAGCAATGTGTTAAGTAAATTTATAGAGGTGGTCTTCATTTATAAACAAATTATTTTGAATGTAGATATATAGAAATATTTTCACTGTGGTAAATGCAGTGTGGGACTGAATTTGGCATTTTATTGCTGCAAGTTCTATATAAATGTTACTAATTAGATTCTAGATTAAGAGATTGAGAGGGGCAGTCAAGAGTGTATGTGGTAAATGCCCCACATATAGTAGTATTGTTATTTCTTGTTGCATGTTTGTGGAATGAATTAAAGAGTGACAAGAGTGTATATATGTGTGTGTGTGTGTATATACATATACATATATATACACACACATTTATAGAATTGGGTTGTATCCTGTGATAAGTGCAGAAAATAAGTTAAAAGATGGACTCTCTTCATCAGTTGGAATTACACATAAAAAGCATGTACTTATAAAAATAAATAACTAGAATTACCTTTCAGAAGTGCTATTTGCAGAGTGCCACAGTCCTCAGAATGGCTGTTAGAGCTTGAGCTGCCCGTGTGGAATGGGATAGGAAAGACAGTGGCGATAAACTGCTTCAAGAAACGTAAACTGAAAGCACAGGTCAGCCTTTCCTACTTCCTGTACAAAGGTGGTCTTGGAAACCCACGGGAGCAGCTCTAGTTAACTTGAGGGTAGTGAGCTTTTTGGAGTTTGCCATTAGTTTGTCCAACTAATTCCCAAACCCAGTCAGACTCCCACCCATGCCACCCCCCATCACCCCTTATATAGCTCTGCCACCCCGCAAGAGGACAAGATTGTTGTGCCAGCTCAGATTTACAGTCTTGTAGACCCTGAAGAGCACTTCCATTCTGTCCTGTGGGAATGAACCACTGAGTCGCAATTGACTCAATGGCAGTGGGTTATTTTATATTTGAAGTCCAATTTCTGGCTTCACACATTGTTGTTACAGGTGCATTGAGGGGAAAAGGTCATCCAGCATTGCAGATTATTACTAACTGCATCTCATCTGTCTGCATCAACACTGTACGTTTATGTACTATAATTTTTATTTTAAAAATATAGCAGTTTACTATTTACCATGTTGTTAATAGATGATATTAGATGAGAAAAATGTAAAACTTGGGCAGCTTACATATCTACTAGAAGAAATTACTAATGGAAATTGTATACTCATTCCCTGAAAGGATGCCTAACAGCATTAACCAGACAATGACACAAACCTGGATATACTAAAACCCCTTGTAAGTGTTAGGAGTTGACTGGGCGGTGCTAATGATGAGGTAGGGAAGAGGGCGCTGAGGTAGAGTGGCACACAGGAAAAAGGGAGGTGCTGCACCTGGTGGAAAAGTCACGCTTTCACAACCGAGTTTCCCAAAATATAGACATGCAGAAGTGCCAGTGATGAGCTGAGAAAATGCTCATTTTTTCTTGCAGCCACTGAGCCAGTTACTGAATGAGAGGTTGGGAAGTGACTGATTGTACTTGGGCTGGTTTTAAAGGGGGGGCGGGGGGAGGAAGCATTGAAAAACTAGAGGAAAGTTGTATGTTTCATTGTTGATACACTGCACCCTGACTGGCTCGTTTCCTCCCCACACCTCTTCTGTAAGGGGATATAGATGGGCTTTGGGCTTTGGGCTTTGGGTCCCCAATCTGTACTCCCTCTCATTTACAGTGATATAATTTTTAGTTCTTTGATGCCTGATACCTGATCCCTTTGACACCTCGTGGTCACACAGGCTGGTGTGCTTCTTCCATGTGGGCTTTGTTACTTCTGAGCTAGATGGCCGCTTATTTATCTTCAAGCCTTTAAGACCCCAGATGCTGTATCTCTTTTTTTTTAATCAACAAGATTTGTTTTTCTTTTCTTTTTTTAAACTCATTTTACTGAGGGCTCATACATTGCTTTTCAGAGATGAAGTCTTTCCATCTTTCGCTCTAAGGAACTTCTCTGTACTTCTCTGAAACATTAACTGTTGAAAACTTTCAAAAGTTAGAGTAAAGCAATACCCAAAGAAACTATTGTAAAATATAGAGGTGCTTAATGACAACACTTGCAAACAAACAAAAAATATATTGTGTTGGTTAGAATGTTTTATTTTACCTGAGGGAAAAAAAGGTCTGCCTTTGATATAAATGTAACTAAAAGGATCAGTACAGTGTGGTAAATTATTTAATATGATTCTTTTAGGCATTGTCTTTCTTACTCCCACCAAGCAACATTTTCCTGATGAGTCTGATGGAGACTCATCCTGAGAGAAGATGGAGATTGATTATTTAAAATTATTATAGGATTTAGATGTATGTGATTATTAACAAGGCTAATTAAAATTGCCATCCTGTTGACTATAAAGTGAGCCATTGCAGAAGCAGGAAAAAAAGATCTTAATAGCAGCATGAGAGGAGAACCAGGAGTGGAGTGCACCTTTGGATCCCAAGACCCCTGTGCACTGACTCTCCTTCATTCAGAAGATAGCCGTGACAACAGAGGAAGAGCTGAGGGAAGCAGCAGCAGCAGCAGACCAAAAGCATGAGACGGTGGTGCACTGCTCAGCCCACAAAGCAGATAAAGGCAACAAGCTGGCTCACAGTGTGCTGTGCCTCCGGGCACACTGAGTTGCTTTGCTGACCTCGGAGAGCTAGAACTAAATGCCTTCGGGTTGATGCTTATAGCAGAGTGGCATGCACTTTTGACATCTATTGGCAGGCATAGCCAAGATTTGTAACATTGCCCTAGCAGAGCCAAAGGCCAAGGGTTTGTGTGACCAAGAGGCCAAAGAATAGAGGCCAGTTTGCAGGCATGGTGAGAAGAGACTGACTTGTTTGAATACTTGTGTACTGTTATGTAACCTCTTAACCGACTTTAATCCTCACAAGTGTATTTATTGCCTGAGCTCTGTGGGCCATTGCAATAAATTATCGAACCCCAAACAAAGGGGTGAATACTGTGGGACGGATACTTGAGGTCGAAATTGGTAGGAAGGGTGGATGATGAGGCTTGTCTGTCCTCAGCTTCATAGAAATCAGTCTGGGAAATGCACAGGTGAGGGTTGATTTTCCAAACCCGAGTGAACACACAGGTCAGTAGTCACGCCCAAGTTATTCTTTTTGCAGTTGGCCTCAGAAGTGACTCCACACTAATTGGAAGCAGGGGACTTTATGAGAGCAAGAACAAGGGGCTATGGGGAAGTGAAACTTTTATTCTTAGATGGTTACTTCGATTATTGCTACCAGTAATTGTGTAAGGTAGAAAGGGGTAAGATGCAGCTGAGGAGAGAAAAGTTCTGAACTGACCTGGGCCTAAATGGAGGCTGGTTTAAACCAGATGACTGATAAGGAAACTGGGCCTACTGACTGACTCCACCATGCTAGATGCCCAAGGCCATAAGAACTTAAATGGAAACACAGTTCAGGGGTGAAAAAGAGAAAATTAGAGTATTTTTTAAAGATTTGAAAGTCGTATAGTTGTCTGACTATACTGTGGATATACTTTTATTGTAAAATAGGCCTGCATGTATGATAGAAACTAATATAGTTACATGATTATGGAGAGCTTGTAAGCAAGCCCATCTTTAGCGTATAACTAGCCATGTAAGACAGAGTAGAACTGCCTCTTTGGCTACCCCAAGCTGTAAATCTGTACAGGACCAGTAAGCCCCATCTTTTGCCAGCTGAGCAGCTGGCTAGTGAGTTTGAACTGCTGACCTTGTGACTAACAACTCAGTACATAGGCTGCTACACCACCAGAACTCTTTCTTCAATCTATTAGACCAGCCATTCGCAAGCTGTGAGTTGCGACTGCTTTGGGGGTTGAACAATCCTTTCACAGGTGTCGCCCAAGACTATCGGGAAAACACATATTTTGATGGTCTTAGGATCTGAGACACCACTCCTCTTTCCATCTCTAGGCCGGTCTGACCACATGCAGATATATGCCCATATGCAAGTACCCAGCGTGAAAACTGTTACCCATGCTACACCGTGCTTCAAGATAAAATTTCATTATGTGTCATTAGAAATAAATATTTCACAATATACAATTACATATTTTTGTGATTAATCACTATGCTTTAATTATGTTCAATTTGTAACATTTAAAATATATCCTGCATATCAAATATTTACATTGCAATTCATATCAGTAGCAAAATTACAGTTATGAAGTAGCAATGAAAATAATTTTTTGGTCGGGAGTCACCACAACATGAGGAACTGTATTACAGGGTCGCAGCAGTAGGAAGGTTGAGAACCACTGTATGAGAGGATATGCTACAGGAAACATAAGGGGTTGTCCAGAAGGAACAGGCTTCATTTCTGTTGGGGGCTTAAGTGGAAACCTGAGTCCTGCCTAGAACTACTGAGACAAATAGGAGATATACATGGGAAGGGAAACTACAGTTAAAAAAAGACAAGACTATTTGCTCAGAATTTAAAAAGTCAGTTTGCTATTTAATGCAAATATGTCTACCAGAGAAAGCCCCCCTTGTAGTTCTGCAAGTTAAAGGGAGCCAGCAAGCAGACAGCCTACTATGTCCCTTGTGATGAGCAGCTGGATCCACCTGTTGAGTGAAACTAGGAGAGAGTCAGCAATGAAGATATGGCTGCATTTGGACATGTTGCCTTGGTACTTGTTGCCTGGTGCACAGATGCTAGAGTTGAGAGAGGACAGAAAGCGTTGCCCAGTCTAAACTTTGGTAGTTATGTGCACTCTACAGCTTACAGGAATGACCTAGCTTGTGGGATCTATGTCATGGAGGGAGGGAGGGAGGGAGGGAGAGAGAGAGAGAGAGAGAGAGAGAGAGAGAGAGAGAGAGAGAGAGAGAGAGAGAGAGAAAGAGAGAGAGAGAATGAACATACCAGCATATGTGAAGTGCAGTTGATACCCATTTGGCCTAGCTTGGAGAATTACAGCTGACATGACTAGAACCCAACTAAATGAAGAAAGATGTTTGACACTGTGAGCTGAGTAAATTGCTGCTGGCATTTAATGTCTTACTGTGGACTGAACTTAGCATAATGGATGCAGATATCCAAAGTTCCAACAGGAACAGAAGATACTTCAGATCAAGGAATATTCTTGGCTCTTCAGAGAACGGTTGATAGGGATAGGCAATTTAGAAATTGGATAATTTAATGTTAGTCAAATCACGAAGTAGCTGACAGAAGCTTTTGGGGGTGTGCTTACAGTAAAATGTTTAAAAAGAATAAGTTAATCTTATATGAAAGAGACACTGGCCAGAAGAGCCCAGGGGGTGATGTACAGTGCAGTGAATTTTTGAAATCTCCAAGCCAGTCTTTCTGATTAATACTAACTCATCTCTTCCTGATGGATCTGGATAAGAGAAGGTGGAAGAACGACTGCTAAGATGCATTTGTAAATGCTAATTGTGATTGCCATCCTGCTCTGTATACCATGAGCCCTCAGAGAAGCAGGAAATGAGATTTCACTACCAGCAAGAAGGAGTGGAGTCTGCCCTTTGAACCCAGAGATCCCTACTCTTAGAACCTTTTTTTTTCCTTCAATGATTTTATTGGGGACTCTTACAGCTCTTATAACATTCAATACATCATTTGTGTCAAGCATATTGGTACACATGTTATCATATTCATTTCCAAATATTTTCTACTTGAACCCTTGGTATAAGCTCCTTTTTCCCCCTCCTTTTTTTTTTTTTTAATAAATCATTCTATTGGAGGCTCATACAATTCCCAACACAATCAATACATACATCATTTGTATGCAGGCCACATTTGCACACTTATTGTCATCATCACTCTCAAAACATCCTCCCTCCACTTAGGCCCCCAGTACCAGTTCCCTATATTTCCCTTCCCTTCCCCCAGCCCCTCCCCCATGAACCCTTAATAATTTGCAAATTGTTATTTTTCATATTGTACACTGTCCATTATGTCTCTTCACTCACTTCCCTGATGTCCATACCCCAGAGAGGAAGTTATATGTAGATCCCTGAAATTGGTTCCCCCTCTCTACTCCACCTTCCCTCTACCCTCCAGGTATCACTATTTTCACCTACCCTCCAGGTATCACTATTTTCACCTGGTCCTAAAGGGATCATCTGTCCTGAATTCCCCAGGTTTCCGGCTCCAGTGTATATCCCCTGGTCTAGCTGGATTTGTCTGGTAGAATTGGGATCATGATAGTGAGTGGGAGGAAGCATTTGAGAACTAGAGGAAAGTTGTATATTTCATTTTTACTACACTGTACCTTAACTGACTCATCTCCTCCCTGCAACCCCTCTGTAAGAGGATGTCGCTTCACCTATTGATGGGCTTTGGGTTCCCAATCTGTACTTCCCCTATTTATAATGATATAATTTTTAGTTCTTTCATGCCTGATACCAGATCCCATGGGCACCTCGTGGTCACCCAGGCTGGTGTGCTTCTTCCATGTGGGCTTTGTTGCTTCTGAGCTGGGTGACCGCTTGTTTACTCAAGCCTTTAAGACCCCAGATGCTATGTCTCTTGATAGCCAGACACCATCAGCTTTCTTCACCACATTTGTTTATGCATATATTTGTTGTCAGTGATCATATCAGGAAAGTGAGCATGCAGTGTTATGATTTTTAGTTCTTGAAGCCTGATAACAGATACCTGTGACACCTCGTGGTCACACAGGATGGTGTGCTTCTTCCATGTGGGCTTTGTTGCTTGAGCTGGATGCTCGCTTGTTTACTCAAGCCTTTAAGACCCCAGGTGCTGTATCTTTTGATAGCGGGGCACCTCAGCTTTCTTCACCACCTTTGCTTATGCACACATTTGTCTTCAGTGATTGTGTCAGGATGGTGAGCATCATGGAATGCCAATTTAATAGAACAAAATGTTCTTGCACTGAGGAAGTACTTGAGTGGAGGTTCAATGCCCATCTGCTGTCCTAATAACCCTTTAAGTTGATCTATTTCATTGATCTATTTCCCCATCGTCATATATAAATATATTCAACTATCTACATGCCTGTGCTTAAACCTCTATAAGTGCCCTTTACTGCCCAGTCCTTTCCTCTATTTCCTTTTCCTTTCTTCTTGTCCCACATCATGCTCAGCCTCCATTTGGTTTCAGTATTTTCTCTCTGTTACATTACTCTTGATCAATCCTTATTGGACTTCTCACACCCATCTTGTCACTCATTTTGAATCAGTTGTTGTTCCTTTATCCCTGGGCTGGTCAACACCACCTCCTTTGTCCCTCCTCCCCTTCTCCCATGAACCTTCTTAATCCAAGAGACAGCTATAATCCAGAAGAATGAAGAGCCAGAGCTTGAGACAGTGGTGGACTTCCTAGCCATAGAGTAAATAAAGCTGAAAGTGTTCAGGCAAGATACTAGCTTGGGGAGTGGGATGCCTCCAGGTACTTAATTGGCTAATTGACCCATAGAACTAGAGCTGAGTGCCTTCAGATTGAGGTCTTATTAAGGAATGCTGTGCCCCTTGGCATTTATTGGCAATGTTTTCACACCAGAGAGCAGAGGACAAAGACCAAAAAGATCCCTGCCTAAGGGCACAACTGAGAAGAGGCTGTCCTGCCTGAATAGCTGTATCCTGAGCATCTGTAAACAGCTAACTGCCTTAGCAAATTCCCTAAGTTTGAGTATTACCTATGAGTTCTTTGTGACCATTGCAATCAATTATTGAAACTAGTTACAAAGTAGAGAGTGCTGTGGGAAGGACCCTTGATGTCAGAATTGGTGTGAAAGTTGGAGGGTGGGGCTGGCCTGATAATAGTGCTGATGTGGAGTTTGATTTTCTTTCCTCCAGATGAACAGCTGGAGGTCAGATGGTGCCCCATTTATCATGGTTTTTATAAACACTAATACTTCAAGCTAGAAACCAGTGATTTAGATCCATAAGAAGTAAACTACAAAAGTGCAGGATCACTCGTTACGTGAACAAGCCAGAACTTAGGGAGCTTGAAAATGGGAAGTAAATAACTGGAACTAGAGAATGTTTTCTTATTTTAACTGCTCTTCAAAATAGTACATGGATGAAAAGGCTGTTGTGCGGTGATGAGAGCTAGTTTAGTGACATTAAGAAATTAGTGAAATAGGATTAAGGCCACTCAATGAAGGTTTTGTACCGAAGGAAGTTACAAGTTGAGTAATTAGTGCCTCTAAACTTTAGCAGGTTCTGAAGTAATGATTTCTTTAAATAAATATTCTTTCACAAAATATACTAGCATCAACCCCCCAATAGCAGGAATCTAATTTCAGTGAAGAAATATGTGAGTGATTGCATAAGGTAGAAACTTGAGCCACCAGCACTGTAGTTCACAGATTGCTATGTAAATAATGGTCATGCCTCTTGATCAGTGACCAATCCTGTCACATCTATGTCTGCCAGCGATTGGTCATTACATCTGTTTATTCATTATACTTCACTTTCAAACAGTAGACCCTGTGGTCATGTTGCTTTCTTGTCTCACAGTTAGAAACCCAGGTGACATGTTACAAAAATAGCAATCAAAAGGAAATGAGCAAACAGAAGTGAAAACATTGTGAAGAAATGAAAACTGATAACATTCACTTGAATCCTAAATTGAATTATAGAAACAATATCTGAACATAAGCATGTTGATACTGCTATTGTTTGAGAAACTCTAGATATGTAGCCAGAAGAACTTGGTAAAAGTAAGCCTATCAACAGAATTAAGGAAGGGCTTTCAATGTCTTTGTAAGACATTTTAGAAATCATAGAACCATTGAATTTTCCCATTCGTCACTTCACTAAGTTTCTGCATATTAACTCCTTTCACAACCCTACACTGCTATCATACTAAGTGAGAATTGCCTACATTCAAGGATTCTCACGGTTTCAAGGATGCAGCAAGTGTTTAATAAATGCTTGTCATTATAGCTATTAGTAATGTCATGATTGTAAAGAAGATTATAATAGAGAAGGATGTTGTTGTTGTGCCATTGTTGCTGTGCCATTGAGTGTGTACAACAGAATGAAACACTGCCCAGTCCTGTGTCATCTTCACATTTGTTATGTTTGAACCCATTATTGGAGCTATTGTGTCAGTCCATCTTGTCAGAGGTCTTTCTCTTTTCCACTGGTCCGCTGCTTTACCAAGTCTGAAGTCTCCGTCTCTCCTGACAGGTCCAAAGTACATGAGACAAAGTCTTACCGTCCTTGCCTATAAGAAGCAGAAAATTTGAATTGTACTTATTTTATTCCAAGATAGATTTCTTTGTTCTTTTATCAGTCCATAGTACTTTCAGGATTCTTCAGCAGCACCATAATTCAAATGCATCAGTTCTTCTCCAGTTTTCCTTATTACTTGGCTTTCACATGGATATGAGGTCATTGAAAATAACTAAAGCTTCAGTCAGCTGCAGCTTCGTCCTCAAAGTGACATTTTGTGCTCTTTCACACTTTAAAGAGGTCTTGTGCAGCAGTTTTGCCCAATGAAGTTAGTGGTTTGACCTCTTGACTGCCACGGCTATGACCATTCATTGTGGATTCTTTCAAGACACAATCTTTAACAATGTCAATCTCTTCTCCATTTATCACGTTACCTACTTGGTTTAGTTGTGAGGATTTGGGCTTTCTTTACATTGAGTTGTGAATCCATTCTAAGAGCTGCCATCTTTGGTCTTCAGTAGCAAATGCTTCAAGTCCTCCTCATTTTCAACAAGCAAGGTTGTACATCCGCAAATTCACAGGTTGTTAATATGCTTTCCTCCAATCCTGATGCCACATTCTTCTCCAGAAAATCCAGCTTCTCAATGGTTGCCCAGCATACAGACTGAATAACTATGGCCAGAGGATGCAGCCCTGATGCACATCTTTCCTGGCTTTAAATCACGCAGTATTCTCTTATTCTGCTCACCTAGTTGCCTCTTCATGCATGGAGAAGGTTCCTCATGAGTACAGTTATACAATTCCCATTCTTCTCAAGACTATCCATAGTTTGCTATGATTTATAACAGTAAATCCACAAAGTGCCTTTGCATAGTCAGTTTTCTTTTCAAATAGGTCCGTAAAAGCCAAATTATGGCCGTGGGTATATCCCTCCTGCATCTAGAGAACATCTCAAGGATGCCTGAAGAGCTGTGGGTTGACATCATAAATGAAGAAAGCCAAAGGTCATGAAAGGCAAGAAAAAAAATGAAGTCAATGTCAGAAGAGACTCTGAAACTTCCTCTTGATCATAGAATAGCTAAAGCAAATGGAAAAACAGGCTAGCATGCTCTGTGACTTTTTGAAGCTGTAACTCTTTAAGGGAGTAGAAGGACCCATCCTTCTCCCTCGGAGCGACTGGTGGTTTTGAACTGTTAACCTTTAAGATCTCAGTCCACTTCAACCACTACACTACCAGTCTCCTAGGGCTACTCTGTGATACTACAAAAAATTTCAGAGTTGCTCAACTCTGAAAATATACTTTAAAAATATGGAATTATACAATTTAAAAGGCAATTCATGTAAGTTAACTTTCGTATAAATAAATGGACAATGCAGTGAATACTAAATGTGTCCCATTTGAGTAAGAAATAGAATAGTACTGTTACCTTTAAGTTCATTGTTCTTTCCCCAAATGTCCATTTGCTTCACTCCCTCACTTTGTTCAGCACTGGCGCCCAAATGTCCCATCTTGAGAGAGACCTACCTTGAATAGTCTATCTACCTGAACTATCTGTCCCTCTTATCCTGCCTTTTTAAAAATAGCACTTAAGACTACCTGGCATAAATTTGTTACAGTCATCCTCTTCCCTCGCCTCATCCGCTGGAATGTGAATCCAGATGCACAGAGATTTTATTGTTTCCATCACTTGATTTAGCAAGTGCTCGAGCAGTGACTGTCAAGAAGGTGGTGCTTATTAAATGGTGGTTCAGTGAATAAACCTTTTAGGTCACAAGGCAGAGGAAGACAAGACTGCCTGCTTCTGTAAAGCTTTCCAGTCTCAGGGACCCTAAAGACCAGTTATGTTCTTGTAGGAGTTGACTTGATGGCGGTGAGTTACATCCCACAGCTTAAGCTCCAGCTTCTTTTTTACTGTTTGGTATTCATGGTCTTAGTCCCTGTTCTAAATTCCTCTGATATGTACTGCCTTTAGGACCAAGTTCAACCTCTGTGGTAAGGTTTGTATTACCTGCCTAAGAAACAAGGAATCTCCTTATCTTTTTGACTTCCCAGCTCATAGTGACTGCCCAATATGTGTTTCTAAGACCGTAAATCATTAAAAAAGCAGACTGCCACATCTTTCTCCTATGTAGGGGCTGATGGATTCAAACCATCAACTTTCAGTTTGTAGCTGAGCACTTAACCACCGAGCCACCAGAACTTCTGTAGTCAGTCGCTATTGAAAGACCTTAATTTAAATGGTGCTAAGTTTGGTTCATTCAACAAGTTTGCTTATTTATTCAGCAAATAGGAAGTGAGTGCTTGCTCTTGCTCAAGCACTGCCCCAGATGCTTGTTACACATAGCAATAACCTTATGAAGCTTATAGTATAGTGAGAACAAATACAGCACAATTTGCTACTGATAATAGCTATACAGAAAAGACGTTTAGAAGGGAGAATAGAGAGTTTTATTCATATATATTATCAGGAGATGGCCTCTGGTTAGTTGATACTTGATCAGGAAGTAAAGGGACAAGCATTGTGGATTTCTGGGGGAAAGAGCCTTCCAAGTTAAAAGCAACAGCAAATACAAAGACCTCTCAATAAAAGTAGACATAGTGTTTATTTTGTAAGAAACAGTATTACAGAAGCAGAGTCAGCAGTACTGGGGCTAGTGGAATATAAAATCAAATCATATAGTCCTTTGTAAATATTTAACGGTTTGAATTTTACTTCAAGTGAGACTGGGGCCTATTAGGGCATTTTTAATGTACAGTGAGATCTGACTTTTCTATAGGGATTAGTTAATGGCACAGGAGATTATGTCAGGGTAGAATGAAGGAGAGCAATTGTGAGGCTTTGGGAAAAGTCAAAAAAAATATGATGTTGGCTTACATCAGAGTAAAAGCAGTAGAGGTGAGAAAGTTTGATTAAAGACTTGGATATAATTATGAGAGGGAAAGAGTCAAAGATTAGTCCAAGATTTTTGGCTTGGATAATTGATAATAGGGATCCCATGAACTTAAATGGTAAAAACTGTAAATAGTTGTGTTTTCCTTGATTTTGTTGTATCTGTTTTGGGGAGTAAAGGGATGGTGGGAGGGAGATGACTGGAGTCCTTCAATTTTGAACATACTAAGTTTGAGACACTTATGTGCTCTTTGCATAGAGTTGACAAGTAGTGGTTAGATGTATTAGTCTAAAATTTAAGAGGCCTGTATCAATTTGGAAGTTGACAATCTGTAGTTTATTTTTAAAGACAGAGAACTGAGGTTATCCAAGAAATAAATTAGGAGCAAAGGTCCTTTCACTTAATAATGGGATACTCCATTGTTTGACCATTGGAGAGTTTAAGGAGATCAATTAAAGGGACAATTATGACACCATCTAATGATAAAAACCCCAAACCCATACCATCAAATTGACTGCAACCTGTAGTGACTCTAAGGTTTTCTCCTTCATAAAATGATATAAAAGGAAAATCAAGAGAATAGTTTTCTGAAGTCTTCAAAAATATATCATGTGTAGGGAGCGATCCTTTGTGTCAGTGCTGGCAATAACTGACAACCAATGTTTGTGAGATCGTGGGTGTTTTGGGTGACCTTGACTAAGATATCGTTAGTAAGTCAGGATCCACCATGCCAATCAAGTAATCAACCAAAATTGAAGGTTTTTTTCCTGTTTTTAAAATCATTTTATTGAGGGCTCTTAAAACTCTTATCACAGTCCAGGCATTCATCCATTGTATCAAGCCACATTTGTTTGCTCTCACCATTCTTTTTTTTTTTTAATAAATCATTTTATTCGGGGCTCATACAACTTCCATCCTGATCAATACATACATCAATTGTATGCATACCACATTTGCACACCTGTTGCCATCATCACCCCCGAAACATCCTCTCTCCACTTCAGCCTCCAATGCCAGCTTCCCATATTTCCCCTCCCTCTCCACACCCCCTCCCCCATGAACCCTTAATAATTTACACATTGTTACTACTTTTTCATATCATACTCTGTCTGATGTGTTCCTTGACCCACTTCCCCTGTGTCCATACTCCAGAGAGGTCATATGTTGATCCCTATAACTGGCTACCTCTCTTGTAAAAAAATTGTAAATAATTTTATTGGGGTCTCTTATAACAATCCACACATCAATTGATGGCCACATATTGATGGGCTTTGGGTCCCTCTTCAGTACTCCCCCTCATTTATGATATATTTTTTAGTTCTATGATGCCTGGCACCGGATGCCTTCACACCTCATAGTCACACAGGCTGGTGTGCTTCTTCCATGTGGGCTTTATTGTTTCTGAGCTAAATGGCCACTTGTTTACTTTCGAGCTTTTATGACCCCAGACACTATATCTTTTGATAGCCAGGCACTATCAGCTTTCTTCACCACATTTGTTTATGCACCCATTTGTCATCAGCGATCATATCAGGGAGGTGAACACGCAATGTTATGATTTTTAGTTCTTAAATCCTGATAAATGATCCCTTTGGCACCTCATGGTCCCACAGGCTGGTGTGCTTTTTCCACACGGCCTTTGTTGCTTCTGAACTAGATGGCCGCTTATTTACTTTCAAGCCTTTAAGACCCCAGACGCTATATCTTTTGATAGCTGGGCACCATCAGCTTTCTTCACCACATTTGCTTATGCACCTATTTATCGTCAGTGATCATGTCGGGAAGGTGAGCATCATGGAATGCCAATTTAATAGAACAAAATGTTCTTGCACTGAGGAAGTACTTTGGTGGAGGTCCAATACCCATCTGCTGTCCTAATACTAACCCTGTAAGTGTATGCACGTTGATCTATTTCCCCATCATCCTATATATGTATATTCACTTATGTACATGCCTGTATTTAGACCTCTATAAATGCCCTTTACTGCCCAGTCTTTTCTTCTATTTCCTTTTACTTTCCTCTTGTCCCACTATCATGCTCAGCCTCTATTGGGGTTTCAGTATTTTCTCTCTGTTACCTTACTCTTGATCAATCCCTATTATGCCTCTCATACCCCCTTGTCACTGATTTTGAATCTCTTGTTATTTCCTTATCCCTGGGCTAGTCAATACCACCACCTTTCCCCCTCCTCCCAATCGCCCATGTCCCTCCCCCTCCCCCAACCATCAGTCTTGTCATTTGCCCCTCCAGACTGTTCATCCAGCCTGTCTTATTGTAGTAGACCGGGAGAAACAACAATGTGTACAAAAACACAGGCATCCTAAGATGAAGCAACCAAAGAAACTAAAACGATGATAGCAACAAAGGAACCCCAATATCCAGTATATGTGTGTGTGTAAAAGAATAATAACAAAATAAAAACCTGTAAATAGTTCAGGGTCTGTTCATTAACCTCTAGGAGTGCCCCCTGGTTGAGTTGAATGGGGTACCACACCTGGTGACAAAGTATATCCTTGGTGATTGATCTGGAACTCCATGCTCTGTTACACACTTCATTTTTTGCCATGGTGTGGTTGGGTCAGACAGGGTATAATCCTGATCCCGTTTCTCTGTTGTCCCCGCAGGGCCCTAGGTCAGGAAGGGAAAGCCGTATTTCATAGGGGGGCCAGCCATAGTGGAGCTCTCTGTACACCAGCTGTTCTGGGTAGGAATATCATCCTGAAGGCTCGGTTGGCCTGGATGCACTCTATTCTCTCTTCTTCCCCCTACATTTGTTCTCGTGTGCTTTGTTCAGGCTTATCTCGCTCCAAAAGCTGCAGCTTCGGTTTTGTCCTCCAAAGCACATTCTCCTAGGGCCAGAGGCGGTTGCCCTCTAGTTGAAATTGGAAAATTGAAATCTTTAAGAAAAATCCCTCTTGACACTTTTTTTTCTTGACACTTTTCATGTATGAGAGAATCTTTGAATTTTTGACTTGATAAAGTGAAAAACAAAGTTGGTTTGAAGTTATTATTACATATTATATGTGATGAAGTAGAGTGTTGAGAAAGCATTTCAAAGAATACTTTGTTTTTAGTGTAACCATATGGTGGTGGATTTGATTAAGTTGTGTCCTTATACAGTCCAGAGGAAAGAGGGCTTTTAGCAGAAAATCAACTTGTTTGAGAGTAATGATCAGTATTTTTCTTTGCCTATATAGAATACCTGTTTATCTCTTTGAAAGAAGGAGTTTCCGTTGAGTTGTAACAAGCTTTTGGTCTTTGAAGATTTTCAGAAGTGTTCCAATGACTAAAGTGTTCTATTGACTATATTTAAGTTGTTTTATGACATTTCTTTATTTGTGAATACTTCCTTGACTCTCATTATTCAATAAATTTATTTTTAATGGACTTCATGGTCTTCCAACTGCCCTTTTTCTCCTTTTTTTCCCTTGTTCTTTATTTATTCCTGACTTATATTGAGCTCATCACCTTCTCTTTAAAGCATGCCTCTCCCACCTTTTTCTTCATATCCCTTATTCAAAAAGCACACACAAAAGAGCAGCTTACTGCCTTCAAGTCGATTTTGACTCGTAGGGATCCTTTAGGGTAGGGTAGAACTGCTCCTGTGGGTTTCTAGGACTGAAATTCTATGGGACTAAGAGGAGTTGATGGTTTACTGACCTTGAAGTTACTCACAATGCCACGTAGTCTCGCAAACAATTTCTCTTAAAGATGCTATCATTGTATACAAATATAAGGCCAGAAGTATTGCTACAAATTCGCAGTAGCCTTTATTAAGTGAAAATATCAAAATGTCAAGTGATTGCTTCTAAACTTATCCTCCATGCAGTTCTGTGTACTTCTGAGGGCATAGTTTCTACTTCTCTAATTCTTACCTAAAGAATTCTGAATTTTTAAATTTATTCTACATCAAAATGACAATTTTGGCATCCTCAGGGGACTTAAGTCATGTTCCTTTTAAGTGTCTTTGAGTTTTTGGAGACAAAAAATCTGAATGAGGCTAGATCAGGCCTGCAGGGTGGGTGTGATAAGGTTTCCCAACAAAATTCTCTTTAGAATAGCTCTTGCTGCCCTTGAAGAATGAACAGGTCGTAACAGAAAAAAATAATTGACACTAACTTTCTTGTCTTTTCCTCATCAGCGCATTTTACTGTTTTCTTAAAACTTCTTTTTTTGGGGGGCGTCGGGAGGGGCGGCATCACTGCTCTCCGGTGGTGGGAGTAGGAGGCCCAGCCCCACTGCTGGAATTGAACCTCTGTCCTAGTGGGCCGCAGTGCCCGTGCACAACCACTACACCACCGGGGCTCAGCCCATCTTAAAACTTCTTAATAAAAAGTTCACTATCATCAGCATCACCATCATCATCTTGTGTCCTTCCAGAAAATCCATCAATATTACCCCTTCAGGCTATTGCCTTCTGAGCTGACTTCTCTGCCATGAATTTAACTGACTGAGCAGATTCCCTATGAGGCCACTCTAAGGAGACTGATACCAAGGGCTCAAGTAGAAAGCAAATGTTTTGAGAACGATGAGGGCAGCAAATGTACAAATGTGCTTGGTACAATGGAAGTATGTGTGGATTGTGAT
>PVJH01031113.1:0-24090 GCA_004026705.1 Nesogale talazaci
CTAAAAATATTGTAAAAGATATTATTATGGGGAAAACCTTCTACTGAATCAGTATTCAAAATGGAACTAAATAATTAACACAAGGAATCATAGAGAACATTTGCTGTAAAGATAAACAATAAACTACTTTGAAATGGGAAATAAAACCATTTAATAGACAAATAAAAATAAAACCTCAAGAAAACAAACTGGATGAAAACTACATGATCAAGACAAATATTAACAATAAAAAGCAAAGAGCAATAAGACAACCAAAGAACAACTGAAACACAACATGAAAAATCATCAGGAAAATTAAAATCAGTAGCACCTTTAAAAAATAAAATGACCTCAACAAAACTATATTTATCAATAACAACACTGAATATCAATAGACTGAATTCACCACTTAAAAGATGAAGACTAATAGAAAGGATCATAAGAATTAATCTTTAATATGCTGCTAACAAAACATATATCTTGAATATAATGATAAACATAGGTCAAAAAACAAAGGATAGAAAAACTCTTTGTCTCTGAAAATTCATTTCACTTTCTTCTCTAGCATCCATGGAAGCTATTCTAGAAAAGACAATATTTTATGTCATAAAGCAAGCATCAACAAATTCAAAAACATTGTGATGAATCAATTCATTTTGTCACATCATAACAAACAATGAAAAATTAGAAATTATCAACTATAGAATGCTAAACCCCATTAAACCAAATATGTAGAAATTGAATGATGCTTTACTCATGAATCCATGTATAGTTGAAGAAAAAAAATGTAGTCAAATTATTCCTTAAAACAGAGGAGAACAAAATTATGGCATGTCAAAATTGTTGCAAAAGCAGTACTGAGAGGGCAGTTTTTAAGCAACATCTCAACAGATCAATAAGGCAGAAAGAATTAAAGCAAACACCCAACAGCATCAACTACATTTGCAAACAGTTAGTAAAATAAGCCGTCAGATACTAGAAGAAAATAAATACTTGGCACACTATGTTCATTTATGTATTGTGAAAAACGATGTATGAGCCCCCCAATAAAATGATTTTTAATAAAAAAGAATTAAATAAATAAATATTAGAGAAAAATAAATGCATAATTTTTTTCACGATAGAAATACTAATATGACAGGAAGTTGATTCTTTGAAAATCTTAACAAAAGTGATATACCCCTGTTTTGAGTAGTAAATGGTCAATTTTGACATGTGTTTGTGTATGTGTAATCATAAGGATTAATCTATTTTTACTCTAATACTCATTTTATTAGATCATTATGTCATTTAAATTCAGCAACTTGAGGAAAAAAGTTATCATCCCACAATCTCAATTTGAAATTTGTGTATTAATTCCAGCAGATATCTTATCTACTTGAGCTTTTATCCTTCTTATTGCAAAAAGCAAAACAATAATCCTAGTTTGGAGGTTTTTTTAAAGGTGAAAGTATTATATATATATATATATATATATATATATATATATACCATTCTAATACTGTGCTGGTCATAGAATAAATAAATGTAATTATTTTATCATTATGACTACCCTTACTGCCAAAGAAAAAATGTGTAGTTTGCATTTGGTCAGCTTCTTTGAAGAAGCTCTGTCCATTGAAGTTGAAGGGTGACACTTTTAACAGCATAAATTGATTTTTGCTCCTAACAATTTTTAAGAAAGCTTTACGATATTACGTATCCCCACTAGTCATAGTTTGAAGGGTCAAAGAAAATCAATGTTGCTGCAGAATTGCATGTTTACATTTAGCAAAAGGCCTTCTAGGAATATAGTGGTCTTCAATTAATATTTCACAATGATCATATATTATTTCAACTTTAAATAATATTAAAATAAGCATCAACCTAAATCATTAATAGAAGAATTTTATTTAATAAATAATAGGCATTTCTATGATAGTGTTAATATGAACTCATTAGAAATATTTACTGGTAGAGAGCATGCTCTTGATGGGTTAGTTCAGTTCTGTGGATGGCACAACAAAATATATGAATTAATTATGCTCTTCTGCACAAATATTAAAAACATATAATTAATTGTGGTACAAATATATATATATGTGTGTATATGTGTTGTGTATACATGCATTACATTATACACACACACTACTGAGTTAATTCTGATTCAGAGATCAATAGGACAAGGCAGGTCTGCCCCTGAGGGTTTCTGAGACTACATCTTTACAGGAGTAGAAATCTTTTATCTTTCTCCCTTGGAACAGCTGGTAGTTTTGAATGGCTCACCTTGTAATTAGCAGCCTAGCTGGAGTAGCCCACTATTCCACCAGATCTATGACTTGGGTTAGTAAAATGTGTTTCTTTAGGCTGACTCTGTTGCCTTTTGAAATACGGGTGATACAGCTTCCAGTATCGCATCAACACCATGTCACTACAGTACAACAGTTCACAGACTAGTGATAGAGGAGTCTAGTAGCTGTGTGCATTTCATTTATGCCTCTTCTCAGTGCCATTGAGCCAGCTGTGAACCATACTGACCCTTTGCACAACAGAAGGAACACTGCCTATCCTGTGCTATCTTCACAACTGTTCCCATTGCTGCAGCCACCGTGTCAATCCATTTCCTTAAGGATTTTCCTCTTCTTTGCTTCTCCTCCGCGTTACCAAGCATGATGTCCTTCTTGAGAGCTGGTCTCTATTGATAACATTTCTAGAGTATGTTAGCCAATGTCTCATCACCCTTGCTGTTAAGAAGCACTTTGGACATAACAAATGGGGGATGGTGCAAGTGTTTTGTATTGTACAGACGTTCCCTATGAGTTGGAATCAACTCCATGACATTTAACATGAATAACCTTATATGTTTGGACTTTAAACCTAGTTCAATATTTCAAGCCCATCTTCAAATTATGACCTCTGAGGGAGACTGATGAGGCTGACTGAACCTATAAAAAATTTGCACCTTCAGAGACTCACTGAGATTCAAGAAATCCACTCATTGGCAGCAGGTTATTTTTTGGATGGGTTTCATATGTGTACACAGAGTGTGGAGTGTTGATTAGATATGAGCTAGTTGTCAGTCCACCATTCAGGAGGTAACATATGAGCAAGATCCAATGGTGCTGATGGAAGGAGTTCAAGCTGCACTGAATGCATTAGCTGAAAACAAGTCTCTATGGAAACGTGTCTTAAAACTGAAGAAGTGCTCACTCATTTGTACCAGAAAATTTGGAAGACAGTTACTTGGTCAACTGTCTGAAAGACGTGTATTTGTGTACATTCTAAAGTAAGGTGAGTCAACGGTATCCTCAAACAATAAAGTGATATCACTGGTATCCATACAAGTAAAATTTTGTTTAAGACTATCCAACAATGAATGCAGTAGTATATTCAGAGGGAACCTGAAGTTAGCTGCAGAAGAGGAAGCAGAACAAGGTATATCATTGCTGATGTCAAATGGTTCTTGCCTCAAAGCAGAGAATACCAGAGAAATATTTACTCGTATTTCATTGACTATGAAGATCATTTGACTGTGGACCATAATAAAATATGATTAACCTTGAAATGAATGGAAATTCTAGAACACTTCATTGTGCTCATTCAGAACTTGTACATGGATCAAGAGGCAGTGGTGCAAACAGAACAAGAGAATACTGCATGGTTTAAAATCAGGAGAATTGTGCATAAGAAGTATACTTTTCCACCAAATTATATACTGAGCAAATCATCGGAGAATCCAGATTATATGAAGAAGAATGTGGCATCAGGATTGGAGGGAGGCTTTTAACAATCTGCAGTGTGCTGATGACACAATCTTGCTTGCTGAAATTGAGCTAGCTTGCTGAAATTGAGGAGGAATTTCATTACTTTGCTGTTTCCTACCCACTCATTTCCTAGGATTTACAAAAACAACCAGAACAAGTAATACAAGTAATTTTCAAAATTAGCCATAGCAAGTCATTTCACTTCCCTGCAATGTAGTCCGACTCCCTAGAAAATTCTTCATCTTTTACAACTGTTGATTGCTAATGGGTGATTAATTTTTGTCAGATGTATATGCAATTCTGAAGCAGTTTTCAATGACCTCAGCATGTCAGTTATTATCCAGATTTAAGTTTTATAATTACCTTGATTACATGCCTGCCAAAGATACTGATTCTGCTACTATCATGCTGAAAGTGTAACTTCTGTTTAGTGTGTTTGCTTGTACTAGGACGTGATATGTATATTAAGGGCATTTCTCCCTATTAATATGTCCACATAACTATAATGTGCCTAATTGATTAATAAAAGGCTAATAAATGAATAAATATATACGTAATCTTCCAAGGAGAAACATATTTTCCTAAAAATTAAACAAAACCAGATAAAGTGATGCTCTTTGTGCACTAGTTAAAGTGTATATTATTTATAGCAGTGTTCTCAACCTCTGAGTTGCCATTTCTTTGGGGGTCATACATCACTTTCTCAAAGGGGTCACCCCATTCATAACAGTATCAAAATTACAGTTATGCAGCAGTAATGAAAATAATTTTATGGTTACGGGGGTCACCACCACATGAGGAAGTGTGTTGACGTGTCATGGCATTAGGAAGGTTCAGAACCACTGATTTAGATGATCAGACTCTCAATTTAGGATTCAAATGTAAAAAGCTCATTTGATAGTTGACCGCAGGAAATACTAATGGGGAGTAGTGAAGTCAGTCAAATAAGTAAAGGATATTTGAATGTGGGACTTCATGGAACCAATGTAGCAAACTCACCTGAATTGGTGGTATTTTTCTATACACTCCCACTGTCCTTATTCAAGGGCTGTTCTATGAGGGATAGCTCTTCATTGGAATTTGTGGCCTGTTGTACAAGAGGGCGGAGCAGAGTCTTAAAGCCAGGGGGAGCCCTTACGCAATGAACTGTAGATCCTAGTCAAGTTAGCAAGCACAGAAATGGTAAAGGCAAGGTGTGAATTGGATTCTTAGATTAATTGTTAGCCTTTGCTTATTTTTTTAAGAAAGAGAAAAATCCATAAATATATCGCTAAAATTTATGGTTATTTACTACTCTGCATAAGGATCCGGAATAAAAATGAAAAGCGAGAAAAAACACAAAAAAAACTCAATGCCATCATCTTGGTTCCCACTAGCACAGAGACCTATATAGCAGAGTAGAACGGTTTCCAGGATTTCTGTAAATCGATGCAGGCGCAGACTGGCTCAAAGTTCTCAAACTCTTGGTGAGTTTGCTCTGCTCACTAAGCAATGCTTCCTTCATTCACTGTGTGAGCAGAACAGTTCTTGAAAATTTAAAAATATCTCTTGAACTTGCTCCTGACCATCTCCTCAAATCACGGAATGAATAAAGTCCAATTCCATGGGATTAAATATCAAATGCCATATTCATATATTAATTTAGCTTTAAACCTTTTTGGTGTTTTTTTTCATTTGCAGCTCATGTTTCATTCAGAAATTCTACCTGGGCACATTCCACGATCCTCAAACTGCTGACTAATAATTAGTTCCAGGGGATTAAGTTATCACACTGGTACAGCAGGATTACCTTCCTAAAATCAAAGGAAAGTAACTATAAAGGATTAGTTACAAAATGGACACAGTAATTATCTTAGCCATTCTTTAGCATAATGTGTCTACTGTCTAATGTTTTTGTGGGAAATTCTCAGGAATTGTTCACTTATGTGGTTTTCTGTGGTATTTTGGGAGTGGCCAAGGGTCTTAAACTAGTTAGTAGTAATGCATGGAGCCACCGAGCAAAAAGTAAACTTTTTTTTTTTTAAACAAAGAAACAAACAAACTCCTTGCCGTCAAGTTGATTCTGACCCATAACAACCGTAAAGGACCAAATAAAACTTTTCCTGTGGGGTTCTGAGTCTGGATTTCTCTGTGAAAATAGAAAGCCCTTGGGGCTGAGTTCAGGTGGCGTAGTGGTTGTGCGCGGGACTGCGGCGTACTGGGTTGGAGGTTCAAATCCAGCAGCAAGGCTGGGCCTCCTACTCCCACCACCAGAGGGCAGTGATGCCCCCAAAACAAACAAACAAAAAAGAAAATAGAAAGCCCTGTCTTTATGACACAGAGCAACAAGTAATTTCAAACTGCTAACTTTGAGGGTGATCCCCCAGATCATAACAACCTGGGTTTCAAATCAGAAATAGAATACCTGTCCCCCGCAGCACCACTAATTGAAGCAGTTCTTTAGAATGTGAGTGAAAGTAGAAAAGAGAAGAAAAAAAACTGTGGAAATGGATGATTAAGGAATACTGCCTTGGGTCAGCAAGAGAAAGGGCTGGTCCAAAAATCCTGACATTTAAATCAGGGTCTAACTGTGTCTTCATTTGCGATTTTAGAGTAGCGCTCATGGATGACATCATGCTAACCAGTCTAGAATACTAGTGTTCTCCTTAAGGAAGTTAAACTTCTTTCAAATGCAAATGAACCTTTGGTTGGATTGTACTTGATTTTTATCTAGCTATATACATGTAAATATATTTTAACCTTCTTTTTCTATTAGTCTATGAAACAATGTTTACTAAGAGGGAAGACTGGCAAGGATTAGACAGAAGTGAACTTCTTAAATTCTTCAGTGACTGTGGTCATTTTCCAACCCAGAAACAAATTGATACAGCTTGGGATCTGATCCAAACAAGTGAGTAATTTTGTCTTTCTTTCTTTCTTCCTGTCTCTTTCTTTTCATCTTCCTTTTCTTCTACTTCACCTTCCTCATCAGACTCTTCCCTCCTCTTTTATCCTCCTTGGTTTATAAGTTCTTTTAAAATTTTTCTTCTTTTAATATATATGAAGGAATAGATATAAGGATTAGTTAAAGGAAGATAATTCAATAAATATGTTTGGGGGAATGGAGTTGGAAATGATAGTAGTTTTTTAAGAGGAGATAGATGATTGATAGATGTATATAACGCCATACAAAATGAATTGCTACCAAGTTCTTTCTGACTTATGGTCATGCTATAACTCAGAGTATGAGTGCCTCACAGAGTTTTTAAAGTTGTAAATCTTTCTGGATGCATACTGCCCCATATTTCTCCAGTGGAGTGGCTGGGGTTTGAACTGCCAATTTTTATCAGTTGAATGCTTAATCACTGTACAACTGTGGTTTCCTATAAACCAAACAAGCCAACTCAACCTACTGTCATTGAGTTGATTCTTAGAGTGACTGTAAATCTCTACAGGATACTATACATCTTGGCCGGAGCAGATAGTCTCCATGTTCTCCCACAAAGTGGTTGCTGGGTATGAATCCCTAATGTGGTGCTTAGCAACCCAAAGCTCTCCAGAGAGTACCCATTCTCCTGGTACCTTGTATATATATAAAATAAGATATGTCTACTGGATTATATTTCAAACCAGTTTATTTTAAATAACAATCCTAAAAAGGTTTCTTCCAGTCTGTTAGTAGTGAAAAATATAGCCAAGTTTACATGTTGGAAATTACACTTCAATATAATGGAATTTTACAGTTAGAAAATCACCTATTTTTTTGAACAGAAATTTATTAAAAAATAGGTGTGTAAAATGGATTTTTAGTATGTTTAGCATCATTCCCCTCTTATTTAATAAACCAGTGAGAATAGTTGCATGGATTTCAAAAAATCTCAGGGTTTTAAAAATTATTATTCTTCCTAAAATATTTATCAACATTTCTTTCAATGTCCATATCAATGTTATGGCTTGCTGCCATGATTACAGATGAGGGGTTCTGTGTCTACAATTTTAATGAGAAGAAAGGGTTAAAGAAATAACAGAAAAAATATTCCATTTTATCTACCCTCAAGGAAAAAAAAAGGCTCTTAGATCAGATGAAGAATGGAAGGAAGATCAGTGTCAGAGTTGAAAAAGCTTTGCTGTGTATTTGTAGGTTTCTACGTTAAGCCCCAAAATACAAACTCACTGTCATCAGGTCTATGGAGCCTCCTCCTGGCAACCCTTTAGGCAGAGTAGAACATCTCCTGCGGGTTTCTTGAAACTGGAATTCTGTACGGAAGTAGAAAGCCTCAGTTTTCTCCCAGGGACTAGTGGGTGGTTTCTAATCGCTAACCCTGTGGTTAGCAGAGCACAACCGAGCCATGACCACGATCCCATGTTGCTTCTCTTACTCATCATTAACCCAAAATTCCCTGACCGCATATACTCGAGTAGAAGCCGACCCGCATGTCAGTCAAGGCACATATTTGTACTACAAAAACTGCAGGAAAAATGTGCTGAAGAGTTGGGCTTGTACATGATTATATATAGTCGTTTGTAATAGTCAGTAATATTTAAATTATGAGCCCATTACATTTCTCCTTAAAACTATAAATTTCAAAGGAAGCTTAGCTGAAAACACATTTTATTGTAATTCATAACATAGAGAAGATTTATGGAAAGGTATCACTCAAATAATTTAAAATCTATGTTAGTTATATTATTCCACCCAGTTTGATCGATAAGGAATTTTCGTTTAAAATGGAAATATTCTAAAATAAAGAACAAAAAGGAAAGTTTATGAGAAAAATGAGCTAAATTAATAGTTTCAACTTGTTTCTGGTATATATTTCATTTTAGTAGATTATTATTTTATACATTTGAGATTGACAGTTATCTTCATTCATGGGGACTTTGTTGAGTGCTGATAATAGCTCTTCGTTGCAAAACCCAGGCCTTTTTCATCAAGTACACGATTTCACCTAACATGTCAGTAGCTAATTTGATCGATTAACTTCTTTATTATACTGCACCAAGTATGTCAAACTTCTAAAATTATCTGTATGCTTTCAGGTATTTTTAGCTCTTCTATCCCACCCCATTCTTTATCCTTATCACTATGGTAACAAAAAAAATTGATTGAGGACTTGATTTTCATCTGAAATTTTTTTCTTTGAATAATGCAAGCTCACATTGCATACATGTGCAGATCTTAAACGCTGAAGACTAAAATCATGGGCAATCTGTGCTATTCTATATGATGAATTTCCTACAAATATGACTATAAAGACTTGCGTGGCCTACTTAAAAAGAAGAAAATTACATCTGCCGGGTTGTAAAAGTTTGAACTTGGAAGGTTTGCAAATGTCCTTCTAATATATAACTAGAATTTCTTTATTATTTGCAATGAAAGCAAATGCCAAACCCAACAGTGAAAACATATCATTTATATTATGAAACTCTAAGAAAATAAGTCTTAGGCTTAATGGTAACAGATTTAGTTTGACATTTTGCATATTAATAATTTTAAGACTTATTTCAATTTATAGAACAAAACTGCTCCATAGAGTTGTGTTGGCTTAATATGAAAGCAGATTCCCCAGACCCTCTTCCACCACAATCCTAAGTGGACACAAATGCTAACCTTTCCATTAATAGCAAAGTGCAATACATTTTGCACCTGAGGTCTCCAGGGATTGAGATGTGATGGGTTTATTTTAGCCTAACTGAACTCTCAAAACAGAAACAAAAAAATTCACTGCCACTGAGTTGATTCTGACTCATAGGGACCCTAATGAACAGGGTGGAATTGAAAGCACATCTTTCTCTTGTTGAATGGTTGATGGTTTTGAACTGCTGACCTTGCAGTCAGCATCCCAACAAGTAACCACCAAGCCAACAGATTTCCGTCTTGAGCCAGACAGTCAGTGGCAAATTATAGCCACTGTATGAAACTCGTATTCCTTGGAACATGATTTTGTCCCCACAGGCAGACAATTCTCCATTTTTGCTATTTTTCAAATAATGGTTTTATGTGATTATTTGGAAAGCATGCAATCATTTTATTTTAAGCAGATTTACACTGGAGCAATAGCAACTCTAACAATAATGTTTTTAGTTACACAGAAAATGAATTAAGGTTTATTTTCTTTAATAGTTGATTCTACGGTATAAGAAATAAGACGCTACAAATTCTGTTGGTAAATGAAGGTAAAAAATATGAGATATCATATTATCGAGGCATTAACTAAAATAATTTCTAAAGAGAAAAAGTACTGTGTTCTTGAGTCATATAATTTGGAAAGCACACCAAAGATTAATTAAAACTACTGGCAATTTATGTGCCAGAAAACATGAGGCATTGACTAGGAGAAAATAGATTCAAGAATTCTAAAAAGGAGCCATCAAGTGGAGAAATAAGTCTATCTTCTTTATTGATATAATAAATATGTCATCACACTGCATATGTGTTGCTGATATCATTCTCAGTTTGCAGATTCTTTGCTTTTCACATATATAAATGTATATGTATATATAAAACCTTCAGCTGCTATCCACCAGAAAAACTAACCTTCAGTTATTTTGACTTCCACTCTGGTTTTTGGTGATAATGTCTTAATAAAGATGCATGTAGTGAAGTAGCATGTGAACTGCCATTTAATTTTCAATATAATCCATTGACAGTGATGGACCCTGGTTATCCAATAGATTTATTGGTATTTATTAATTGGTCAATGAATATACACTGTTTTATTTTTCTATTTAGGCATGCTTTTTATACCAAAAGGTTAACTCAAATTATGTGTACAATTACATGCTTTTTAAAAAAAAGTTAATATTGCATCATGGCATCAAGTTTATGAAGATTTGTGGAACCCCTAGAGATCTCTAGTACTCGTGGGTAGTTAATATTTGCTTCTATCTTCAACTTTAGTCAGTCAGTTATTTCTGTGTGTTTATAAATATGTCATTTTTAGGAATTACTTATGGATGAAATAATTCAATATGCTAACATGTTTTCAAAGATTTATCCACCTTGTAGTATGTAGCAGTATTTCATTCATGTCTAATGAGAAACACTTTTCCATTGTATGGATATATTAAATTATTAATTTATTCATTAGTTTATGGTACTTTTGGGGTATTAGTAACAATGCTGGTATGAGGATCTCTTTGTAATTTGTATTTTCACAATAGCTAATAATGTTGAATTTCTTGAACTGATTAGACATTCATATATTGACTTTGGAGAGCTATGGATTCAAACCTTTATGATGTACCTTATTACAGAATTATGTTTTCGCAATATTATGTATTTAAATGTTTTAGCAAAAGTTTAATTTATAAATATTTTCTCTATGTTATGTCTTCATTTTCTCGATGGCATGTTTGAGGAAAATATATTTTAATATTTATGAAGCCTTATTCATCATTTCTTTCCTTTCTGATATATATTTTTGATGTCATATCTAAATAATTCAACTATCACAAGATAAATATTTTTCATGATGTTTTTCTAGAATTTCATGATGTTAGCTTTACTTTTCTATGACATTTTGAGTTAGTTTTGTGTCTCAATTAAGAAGTTCGGATGTTTCACCTTTGATCTAAGTTTATTCTTTGTTTATGCTTGCTTTAGACTCAGTTTAATTTTTGTATTTTATTCTTAAGATGGGATCTTAGATTATTGATTTGAAAACCTTCTTTATTTATCCAGGTCAATACTTGGAAAGATGTAATTTCTTAGTGTTTTAGACGAGCTAGCTTGTTGCAATGTGATGAGTGCTGTTAAGTGTGTTGGTTCTGACTCACAGTGACCCTCTGTACCACAGAAAGAAGTGCTGTTCATCCTGAGTCATCCTTCCTATTGGGCTTCCTATTGAATCGTTGTTGCCATCACTGTGTCAATCCATGTTTCTGAGGGTCTTCCTCCTTTTCACTGCCCTTGTAGTTTACCAAGCTTGATGTCCTTCTCCAGGGACTGGTCTCTCCTGACAATGTCCCCAACCAAAGTCCTTAAGAAGAAGTTTTGTCTTCCTTGCCTCTAAGGAGCATTCTGGTATAACTCTTCTAAGACGGATTTTTTTTGTTCTTTTGGCAATTCATCAATCTTCATTATTCTTAGCCAGCCCTTGTACAATGTGTTGATTCATCCTTAGTCTTATTGATTCAAAGCCTAACCTTCACATTTATATGAGACAATTGCAAATACAGTGGTGTGGGTCAAGAACACCTTAATTCTCAAGGTAACATCCTTGATTTCCAACACTTTAAAAAGATCCTGTGCAACAGATTTACCCAATGCGATGCATCATTTGATTTCTTGACTGCTGCTTTCATGAGCATTGTTTGTGGATCCAAGAAAGACTAAATCCTTAACCACTTCATTTTTTTTTCCCATTTTTAATACTACCCACTGATTGAATTGTGAAAAATTTTATTTTCTTTAAATTGAGGTATATTCCATTCTGAAGGATGCAATTGTGCTTTTTGTTTTCCTTCCATTCAGTAAGTAATGTTGGGTCATCTTCATATTACAGTTTGTTAATAAACCATCTTTCAATCCTGATGCTACAACTGCTTCATAAATTCTCTGATTATTTACTCTGGTGAAGATAGAATAGATATGGGTGATGGTACAACCTTGACACACACCTTTATTTTAAGACATGCAGTATTCCCTTGTTCTTTTCATACAACCATTTCTTATCCTGTGTACAAGTTCCACATGAGCACAATAATGTGTCCTGGAATTACCATTCTTCTCAAGGCTGTTTATTCAAATGGGGAAGTTATCCAAGATTCCCAGATCAGAGATAAAAACCATATACATTTATATTTTTCACAAAAAATAATATGAACCATTATTGTTTGTTCTCATACAAGGTAGTATGAAAAAGTCCAGATAATGCCTCCATACATAATGCATGTTATATTTAGAATCCAACACTTAGTAAATCTGAAGCTTTTAAAATGTGGTAAACATGCTTTCTCTTCACTGAAAAAGGAGACCATGCCTTTATTTTAATCGACAGTAAGCATATGCCCATTTCCCCAGAGGGAGACACTTTTTCTGTCTTCCAGTTTAATTGATGCAATTGGCACTTCTGCACAAACATAGGAAGTCTGTAGAAAATTGTCTTCCACAAATATATACCCCTGTTTTCACAGTGTCTTGGTTTCTAGTAAGGAATGTACCACAATGTAGAACACTCATTAATCAGTAGAAAATGTATCAGATAAAATTTATTTATGTTGTATAGTACTGTAATTTAATGTACTATGAACACAATGTCAACAACTAAGCAATGACTAGAGTGATGTGGAGGGGAACACACAACCAGAAGTGTGACCAATGATCTTTCTAATACATGTAGGTGTTGGGGCTATCATCTTATCTTTCTCATAGATTTCTTAAAGAGCAAAAGTTAAAGATGGCTAAGAGAGTAAAACCAAAATAAGTTTTACAGGCTATTAGATGATATATCCTAAAGTGTTTTCCATGTGAATTTGAAAAGAAGCTATCTGTGTTTTGGTTGATAAACTTGGGTAATAGTTCCTGTTTTGTACCAAATTGTTCTTAGTACAATTTCTAAGAGTAGGCACAGAAATATTGAACTATAATCATCCTGTTTCCTGGTCAATGTTGTCAACTTTTGCCTTGTGTATTGTGGGATTTTGTTGAACTGATTTTGTAATTATAGCTTTATAGAGTTCTCATGTATTGATAGTGAGTATATAATTATCAAATGTCCTTCAACTGTTTTAAAGTCTGTTTTGGGGCACTAACTTCCTACCATTCTTTCATATATATATATATATATATACACATATATATATCATACCTATTTTGTTATTATTTCTTTCCTACTGTGTTCTTTTGTACTTTCCACAAGTAGTTATAATTATGATTCTATGTATTTTCTAACGAAATTGTTTCTGTTATTTTATTAGTAGTTGTTTATTAGTATTTTATTAGTAGTGCTGTTATGTATATTTGACTCAACACAAAATATTTAGGTTTTATGCTAATATGACCACAATTAAATATAAAAGCTTTGCTTCAATATAGGTTTATGACCTCTTTCCTCTATTGTGCTAAAATTGTCAAATATATTACACCCTTATAATTTAAGAACATAAGTCTACTTTTAAAAAAAGATGACATTATAAAATTAAGCGTTAAAGGAATTAGGTTAATAAAATTATAGTTTTTTAACTATTCACTCATACATTTAAATTAAGTGCTCTTTATTTCTCAGATATGACTTCCTACAGTTTTTTGTTTTCCTTGATCAAGTCTTGTAGCAGTGAATATTTTCTGAATTTAAAAAAATATATATAAATATTTCTATTACTTAAATATTTCTATTGCTTACTTACTTATAGGTTTCCTAGACTTAGAATTCTTAATTTACTGGTTGGTTTGTTGGTTGTTTATCTCTCATTCCACTACCCTCTGACTGTCACTCTAGCAATCTCTGCATGTACAATGTAGTAGACTGATTATATTTTGCAAGTTGTACATCCACAATGACTCTTCTTTTATAATTTTTTCTTCTCTCATTAACATAAATTCACTCCCCACTCGTCTATCTAATCTTTTGACTATTGTTAATTCAATCCCATTTAGATAGTTCTTCAAATAACAATGCTCAATACAGACCTTCTGTACTAGTTAAGTTAGACAATTATTTAGTTTTAAGATGACTCTAAGGAAGTGGGTGAAAAGAAAAAAAAAAGATGACTCCAGGAAATATTTTTGGTTTAAGGTTTAAAGACTTTCTAAAAGTAATAGTTTTAGGAATTAATACATCCTCCAAGACTCTAGAAAGGATACAGTCCATGAAAACTTAAAATTCTGTTCTTTAAGTCCCTTTTTCTATCAGGATCTTTTCATGGAATCTGTGATCTAAATGTTCAACAAGGATACCAGGACATCATCCAGTTCTTCTGCTCTCGCTTCAGAGAAGGAAACTGTTTTTAGAGACAATTAACCACATATCTTTTGTTCTCTTTTTCGCTGTGTCCCTTTTCTTCTGTTACTCTCAGTGAAGAAAGACAATTGCTGTGCCTTGGATGGTTGCTTCAAGCTTCTAAGACCCCGTGCACTTGGCAGTAAACTAGAAGACAGAAGGGAAACACTAAGTAGGCCAATTTGGCCTACAAAAGCATTGCCTCGACCTCCAAATTATGGAGACAAGTTCTATGACGTGTTTAGTTGTAAATAAACAGACTTATCAAAGGGTCTTTTGGCTATAATATTTCTAAACTTGGATTATTTGTGTTTATAATACTTGAGGTTAATTGAACTTCTTTAATCTGTAGATTAACATCTTTATCAAACTTAGTGGTTTATTGAGTATTTTACTTGGATCTTTCTTCTCTTCATGCTAGTATTCCAAATACACTTTTTTTTTTTGCATCACTGCTCTGGTGGGAGTGGGAAGCCCAGCCTTGCTCCTGGAGAGCTGCTGCTGGATTTGAACCATCAACCCTGTGTGCCGCAGTCCCAAACGCATCCATTACACCACCAGGGCTTAGCTATCAAATATAGTTTTTTATTACACATAATGTTGCTAAAGTCCTCTGTTTATTTTTCTTCAATCTTCTTTCCTCCTCTTCTGTTATTTTGAGGATATCAATTATTCTATCAGTATATCATCTGCTTTTTTCCTTCTGACACCTCAAATCCACTATTGAACTGCCAGTGAATTTTTCTTTTGTTTTTTTCTTTTCAATTTTGGAATATATTTTGTTCATTTTTGTACTTTCTGTTTCTCTACTGACTTTTGCTTTTTGTTATTACATTTTGCTGTAATCTTTAAATAGTTTGTATTCATTATTTGGTCATATTATTATAGCAACTTTGAAGTCTTTCTCCCCTAAATCTAATGTGTTCATCCATTCAGTTTACAATTAATTTTTTTCTGTGTACAAATCACATTTTTCTTTCTTTTCTATATTGCTGTTGTTACATTCAGTGTGTTTTAGGTCATATATTGTTGAAATGCTGGAGTGTAACCATTTTCTTCATGTAGGGTTTTAAAATTGACTTATTTGGTGATTTGCTAAAACTTAATACTCAGAATCTAATTTATCACCTGTAGGTTTTTTGCTTGCTCATCTCTCTACTTAGGTGTTAATTTTACTATTTGGACTAACTTCATCAAAGATCACCTCTGTGTTTGTATAACATAGTAAACATCCAGTAATTGGGAAGAGGATATGTCCCAGTTACAGGAGCTCCTAAGATTTCCAGCCTCACTTATCACTTGCTTGTGGATTGGGGACTATATTTTAATAAGGTTTTAAAATGCCTACATTTTGTTTTCTACTATTTTTTATGAATCTTTCCATGATTCCCTGGTTGACACAACATGTGTGTATAAGTTAAGTCATTCAATAGCTTGTATTTTATTGATGAGGCAAAAACATTTAATGATGTGAATCATAACAAACTGTGGATATCTCTGTAAAAAATGGAAATTCCCCCCAAATTTATAGTACTCTTGTGAAATATGTACATGGACCAAAGGGCAGTGGTGTGAATAAAACAAGGCCATACTGCATGGTTCAAAAATCAGGAAAGGTGTGAGTCAAGCTTGTATCAATATATTTATTTAAATTATACACTTAGCAATTAGTGCACAAAATTAGACTATGTGAAAAAGAACTTGGCATCAGAATTGGAGAAAGCCTTAGTTAACAACCTGTGATACGAAGATGACACACTCTTGCTTGCTGAAAGTGAGGAGGCATGTTAAAGAAAGAGTCGTGATGAAATTCAAGGACTGCAGCCTGTAGTGTAGTTGGCAGGTAAAAAAAATCCTAAGCTGTATCAATGAAAACATCAGGGTAAGTGGAGAAAAGATTGACATAGTCAAAATTACATTTAACTTGGATCCACAATCAAGGTTTGTGGAAACCGGTTAAGAAATTAAACTCCTTATTGTACTGGGCAAATATGCTACAGAAAATCTCTTTAAATTTTGGAGCAAAAGGATGTCACTTTGAGGTGTAAGGTATGCCTTATCCAAGTCATGATATGTGCAGTTGTCTCATATGCCTGTGAAAGCGGGCCATGACTGAGGAAGTCCACAGAACAGTGAACATATCTGATTCATGGGGTTGGTGAAGAATTTTTAAAATACCACGGACTGCCTGAAGAACAGGAATTGAACTGTCTTGGAGGAAGTACAAACAAAATGCTTAGAAACAAAGATGATGAAACTTATCCTACAAACTTTGGGCATGATATCAAGAGAGATCAGTCCCTGGAGCAGAATGCTATGCTTGCTAGAGCAGACAGGCAGCACAGGAGTGGAAGAACCTGGAGATGATTTGTCAAGGTCGCTGCAACAGTAGGCTCAGGAAGGAGAACAATTGTGGTGGTGAGGCAGGCCAAGTTCCTTTCTGTTACTTAGACTCAGATCAGACTCTTTTGCACCCAACAACAACATAGGTCCGTTATTTTAGGACTTATCTTTAAGTTTCTATCTTTTACTTTGATTTTCCCAATTGAGTCTTCATCTCAGGTTGGCAGAATTGTATCTTTTCTCCATTTCCTCTTTGTCAAATTTGTTACTTATATTGTCATTGATATGGTGCATAGAATTTTGTTCTTCCATTCAAATCAATATATCCACCTTTGGTGGTTGGTCACTGATATTTGGTTCAGGTCTTTTGTGGCAGTCATGTGCTTATGTGAATTTTATGATTGAAATGTAGAGGTGGAGTCTAGCCTGTTAATCTGGAAATAGCCATTGAGTAGCCAATGAGGCCTCTATGTGGGCATGGCTTTCTCCTGAGACTTCTGGGAAATCGCACGATATTTCCCTCGTGAAGATGAGAAACTATCTTCCCCAGTTGTTGGGAGTTAGTCTCAGAGGTGAAGAGTCACGGAAAAGACAAGATGGCAGCATCCGAGAAGCTGGAGGAGCCAGCGGAGAGGCCACACGGCTTTGCCTTGATGGAGGCAGACCTCTGAAGCTGGAGTGGCATGCAATTGATGGATCCTGAGCCCTGGAAGTGAGGAGCCATGGGGAGAGCCCTGCCACCACCGTGATTCTGCACCCACTGACCTGTGACTTTGTGAGTCGGAAGGAGACTTTGTAGACTGATTTCGGGCATATGGGTTAATATTGGACTTATGACTTTGTACTGGACTGGATTGGGATGCCTTCTTAGTGGCACATTCCTTTTGTATATAAACTCTTTCCTTATATCCATATGCATGTCTATGAAATTTGTTCCTCTAGTCTACCCGGACTAACACATTATGGTACTAGGAGTGGGGTTAATCTCTTTAGGGATGTCTTTGATGCTAAATCCTTAGTCCAGCAGAATTCTGCCGCTGGCAGGGCCCTCCCCATGGCTCCTCACTTCCAGGATTCAGGGTCCATCAATAGCATGCCGCTCCAGTTTCAGAGGTCTGGCTCCATCAGGGCAAAGCAGTGTGGTCTCTCTGCCGGCTCCTCCAGCTTCTCGGACACTGCCATCTTGTCTTTTCTGTGACTCTTCGCCTCTGAGACTAACTCCCAACAACTGGGGAAGATAGCTTCTCATCTTCATGAGGGAAAGATCGCGAGATTTCCCAGAAGTCTCAGGAGAAAACCATGCCCACATAGAGGCCTCATTGGCTACTCAATGGCTATCTCCAGATTAACAGGCTAGACTCCACCCCTACATTTCAATCATAAAATTCACATAAGCACATGACTGCCACATCTTTCTATTCTAGTTTTGAAGCAGAATAGCCTAGTATCTGAAGATACATAGGTAAAGAAGGAAATAATTCTCAAATTTACAAAAACAAGGAAATAAAGGTTTTCATCCAAAATAAAATAGCATTAAGAAACTGTAGGATGTACCCAAATAACTTTTTAAGGGTTCCTTTATATTTTTTTCAGGTACTTAGTAGGAATTCTGCTCTTCTTTTAATCCTGTGGATGATATAAGCGCATTTTCTTCTTTGGTTGACATGTTAAAGGTAAATCTTAAAGTCAAAAGACATACAATCAAGCACACAGAATGGACTTCTTTCTTAGGTGAAGAAATCTGACAAATTTTGATAAAATTTCAGTAGTAAATGTTTTCAACAAATGTGTTTTTAGCATTTAATTATGCTAGAGATAAGTCTAGAAGAAATCGGAGATCTCATGACAACTGGGGAAACACTCATAGACACACACACAAGGGGTACCTAAAACATGCAGAAAGCTCTGCTGGGCGCACCTTGCATAGCATGCAATCCTCCCCTTTCCTCCCAGGTGAGCATCAAGCACCCAGTGACATCTCCTGGGAAGGTTCTCTCTGGTCATAGTCAAGTATTTCATAAAAGCAGTTTCACTCAAACCACATTTTTTGTGATGGTCAATTTCAGAATCCATTGTGTGTCTTTGAAATTTTGTTTTCTGATTAGGAAAAATGACACAGAAATGGTTGTGATTCTGAACACAGCTTAAAATGACAGCATTATGAGGGAATTAAATCAAGTGTAAGAGTGGTTTTCTGGTTCCAAAAAAGGTAAAATGACAATTGATGACAAATCTTATTCTAGACATCTGTCAACTTCCTGAATGGATGAAAATGAAATCAAACTGTGTGCACTTGTGTGCTAAGACTGATGATGGAACGTCGAAGAGATGGGGAAGTTATCAGTGAATTTTAATGGAAGATTTGGGAATGAGAATGGTCATTGAGAAATTTTTGCCTCAGCTTCTGACAGACCAGGAAAATGAGTGGACACATGCTGCACTTTGAAAGAACGACTCTGTGGTGACCCAGACTTTCTTTCCCGGGTTCCTGATGCCATTCTTATTACCCTGAAAGCAAACATAATCAAACCAGTTGAAGACATCATCATGCCCTCGGCCCCCAGAAACTCAGCAAGTAAAATCAAAGACTATGACAGTGCTCATTTGCTTTTTGTTTGGGGACTAGTGCATCTGGAGTTAATTCTACTAGGTCAAAGTGTTAATCAAGCTTTCTCTTTATAGGTTCTGAAAATATTGCATAACAAGGTGTGACAATAAAAAGGCCTGATTTTTGCCACTGAACTATGCAACTGTTCCTACAGCCATCTCACACAAACCAGTTTTTGGCAAAAAGAAATCCTATGGACCTTACTCACCTGAGCTTGCTCTGTACAACTTCTTTTTGTTTCTGTGAATTAAAAAGAACATGAAAAGACTGTGATATGTCTATGTAGAAGAGGTGAAAAAATGGGAGAAGTGCTGTCAGTTATCCAAATTGATGAGTTTGAAATGTGTCTCCAAGGATGGAATTTCACATTGAACAAATGTGAAGAGTATTTTGAAGGTGATAAGGTTGTTTTGTACAAAAATGTAAACTCAGAGCTTTGAAACAAACTGCAGTTATTTTGGTGAAGTATGCCTTCATATAAATACAATATTCTAAATTCTTATGTACTCAAACATGTAAAAATGCATAACATGATATTAATGATATCTTAATTTCCTCATCAAGGAGAATAGAGTTAGTAAAACTTGATTTAGTCATTGTAGGGTGAGTTAACTAGAACAAAAGACATGCAGTTAATTCATAAAAGAGAGACCGTCTAAGGCAAATTGGCATTCACTATGGACTGTAACATCGAGTAGGGGAAAATCTGTGTTTGCTAGCTGATTAAGTGGAAGAGGTGCCATAAGATGCCAATGATTTGTTGACATCTATGGGACTCTGGTGGCTTTTCCCCTGGTATATGCTGCAATGACCAAGGAGAGCTGCATGAGAAGATAATACTATTTATCTTGCATTATGTTTTACATGCTTTTAATTACTGGGGGTTATGGTGTGAAATCAGAATAATTTTTTTCTTAAAAGAGGCTATGGACCACAGATGTTTTAAATAAGAATTACTAAATGATTCTTATAACTTTTGTTCCCCTTTATTTGCCATTATCTGTCTAGTTGCAATACGTTATTTCCAAATGCTCAGTGCCAATGGCATGCTGGATACAAATCAGTATTGTGCCAGCAGGAGCTATTTAAACACTTTTCCCTAGAGCTTGAATAACCTTGGATAAACTGGAGTCTAAACCCTGGGGGCAAGAGCCCTCCCAAAAGATCTGTCTATCATCAGACCTTGCTTCAGCTACCCAAGCCAAGCCTCTGCACCTTCCATTTTGCCTGCTCTCTCCCCTAGCTATTTGAAAAATGTTTCCTGACATATTGTCTTGTCTTACATTATTTAACTCTCTGAATGCCTTCTTTCACTCTCCTTTGGATTTTCAAAGTCTGCTGAAGGCTGTGTTAATGATCTGCCCTGAGGAATGGACATAACTATTGGAAACACAGTTCCCTTTTCAGTCCTCCTCTGTGTGGGCAGATGAGTTGTTGCTACAATTAGAAAGTTACTTAATTAGCATTTGGGGGAAACGAAATCTTTGAGTTTTATATTATTTCAGTTGAAATAATGCTCCACAGTTACGTAAGCAACACAGTGATTCTGATTAAACTTTGTACTGTTACTTAACACTGATTCATCTTCCAAAGGCTCAGTGTGCAATTTAAATAGAAAAGAACCATCTTTAAGACACAATATGAACCACAGGGCCTGAAGAATGAGGTAACTTCAGTAAAAGCACATTTACTTTCATAAGTTTATTAGAGATCCTTGATTGGGACACTTTTTGTTAGATCACTGTTTATTAAGATTGCACACTCGAGAATACATTGAGACCACCACTCGCAAGTCTTTGTTTTTTATATAATTAAATTACTATTATATCAGTAATATAGATTCTGTGGTGAGAACAACTTTTCAAGTCAATGATCAATGAAAGAAGTATCAATATAAAATATAGTACAGCAAGTTTCTAAGAAATTCAAAAGTTTATGTCATCTTATAATGAATTAAGTGTCCTAGTAGAATAGGGATTACATAGTGGGCTGCTAACTGCAAGTGCTGTAATTTGAAACCATCCGTTTAAGGCTTTCTACTCCCTGAGAGAGTTATAGTCAAGAAAACCAGAGGGATAGACTACTCTGTCCCATAGGGGGACCACTATGAGTTGGCATAGACCCGATGGAAGTGAGTTTGGTTGGGTATGATTAATAATTCCAACATCTGAAACATGTTAATGAGTTTGTGTTTGTTTTCGTTTTTTCCCACATCTCTGGTGTTTCTCGATCTAAATTTCTGTTAAGTCCAAAAATGAGTGAAAAATTCCAATTCATGAAATAGCATTCAGTAACTTACAGTAGCAATAATAAGTTTTGCTGTGTTTGTTCAGTCTTCTCTTTAAGTTCCCTTTAGAAGTGAACATGTTCTAATATTTTTGTGTTAAGCTTTAAGAGCTTTGTACTATAAGACTCTGTGCCTCCTCCCAATGTGTGAGGCTTATTGTGCACTATATTAATTCCATGTGGTACTGAAATGAAAGTGAATGTTTCAAATTCACAAACCAACGATTCTTTCCAGAAACTACCGGTTTAAAATCCTGAGGCCAATGTTTTATGCCTAAATGATGGTTGCCATTACATTTTCCTTCAAATACATGGCATAATTGCAAGAGCTTCATCATTAAGCTACATCCATAAGGTCCATGGTTTAAAGCCACCAACCACTCCATAGGTAAAGATGAGATGAATTGCTTCCATAAAGATTTAAACTCTTGTAAACTCAAAGGATTTCAGAAAATGCACAAGATTGCTATGCCTAAGAATCATTGTCATGGCAATGAGTTTAGTTTCAGGTTATGATTGTTTCTGTGCTAAGACCTGTGGGAAATGGAATTCTAGAGGTGTGTCTTTATCAGTTATGTTGGCAATGTTTACAGATTAAGTTTTATTGAGGCCTAGTCTTCAGAAATTCAATGCAAGTATCTTATTTTCTGGTTATAAGAATTCTGGATCTATATTCTGTATAGTAATCTACCAGGTTTTTAAATTTTTTTCTTTAGTCTACCACTGCTTATATTGTTTCAACATGATCGTAAACATTTTATTTTAGCTGAATCCATAAATTGTAGATAGACTATTTTACTTTCAGATATTTCCTATATCTAATTTTTATTTTGAAGTACATATATCAGGCACATATAAGAATATTCATATGGGCTGAGCCCCAGGAGCATAGTGGTTGAGTGGGGGACTGCGGCCCACGGGCTTGGCAGTTCAAATGCAGCAGCGGCTCTCCAGGAGCAAGGTTGGGTAGCTCCCACTCCCACCAGAGGACAGTGATGCCCCCCCAAAAAAGAATATTCATATGATATACTATAGTTTATATAGTATTATAGTTAATAATTCCAATCAGTGTTAATACCTAAGTGACTATCAGCATTAATAACTATATAAAAGATATCAGAATTTTCTCTATATATAATATTGTAGAGGTTAATAACTAGTAAGACTAAAGTCCCACTGACCCAAGCCATGGTAGTCTGTAATGTATCATATGCATCTGAAAGCTGGACATTGAGTAAGGAAGACCATAGAGGATTAGATTAATTTGAATTATGATTCTAGATAAGAATGTTGAAAATACTATGTTTGGCTAAAAGGACACATGAATCTGTATTGGAAGAAGTAAGGCCCGAATGCTCCTGAGAGGTCAGGATGGCAAGACTTTGTCTTACATTCTTTGGGCATCTTCTCAGGAGGGACCAGTTCTTGGAGAAGAACATCATGTTTGATAAAGTGGAGGGCCAGTTAAAAAAAGAGGATAGCCCTTGACCAGATGGATTGAGAGAGGCTGCCACAATGGGCTTTGACCCAGGAAAAACTGTGAGCTGGGGCCTGTACCCTGCGGTATTTTCTGTTGCGTGTAGGGCTGCTATTGATCAGAGCTGACACGATGGCACTTAGCAACACTGATCAGATACAAATTGGAAGAATCATTCAAAAGTTAAGTTTATCGCACATGTTTTCAAGATTTATACTCATAATTAAGATGAAATAACCACTTAGACTTGCTGGCTCAACTGAAAAACACTCCAAGTCACAACCATTGGATTAATTTTGACTCAAAGCAACATTATGGGACAGGGTAGTTTTCTTAGTTTTCTGAGACTTTAAGTCTTTAGTGGAGTAGTAAGTTCATATTTCTTTAGGAAGTGTGGGGGGTTTGAAGTCCAGACCTCGTGGTTAGCTGCTCATTATATAACTCTCTATGCCCTCACACCTGCTTTGATTCCTTGGCTCTTAACCAAGGTCTTATAAATATTTGTTTGTACATGTGTTAAACAGGGTTCTCTAGAGAAATAAACCAGGAAACTTATGATGATAGATAGAAAGATAGACAGATAGATGATAGATAGACAGATGATAGATAGATTTATACAGCAAGAAGGAATATAACAGCTAATGAATCCACACAAGAGTACAGAGATTTCAGTTCTACTCACTTTCATGGAATACTTAATGTACTGGACGTTCTTTGACTCATGTGGGCTGA
>PVJH01031114.1:0-24068 GCA_004026705.1 Nesogale talazaci
GCACGGGGTCTGTTTGGTTTTCGTTTGTCGAAGCCCCACTCTGGAATCCATCCAGGTGTCCTTTACTTGGTGAGTGGTTATAGAAACTGCTACCCATCATATCATGGAAGACCACTTAACACAAAAGGGAGCAGCCCACGGGCACAGACAACCACCCGATGATCCTTCAGAGAGTTGTGCTGAGTGGGGAAAAAATTCCCAAGGTATATACTGTATGATTTGATTCATGAAATTATACACATGAAAGACAGATCATTAGGGCAACATGAGGTTATACTTGTGACTATCCACATGTCTTACATCTTGACTGTGTCATTGCCAATATTCTGCTTACAATATGATATTACAGCTTTTACAAATTACAAAAATTTAGGCCTCCAATTGCAAGGCTGAGAGGTTCTATCGGAAAAATATTGAATGATGGGAGAAACAGCAAAGATGGAAAGAATACACCGTCACTGTAAAATAGTGTCTTTTTTTTAAAAAAAAAAAAAAACAGAGAAAAAAACTAACAAAGGAAAAATAGTTAAAGAACTAGTCAACATTCTACCCTTTCAAGAGGTAGTATATGAACAAAGACTAATGTTCTTGTAGGAAGAAGTTCAAGCTGCACTGAAAGCATTAGCCAAAAAGAAGGCTCCAGGACTTGACGGATTACCTACAGGAATGTTTCAGTAAGCTGACTCAGCACTAGAAACACTCACTCATCTGTGCCAGGAAGCTTAGAAGATAGCACTTAGCCAACTGAAGAGATCCATATTTGTAACCACTCCGAAAAAGGGAGGGCCCAACCGCTCAAATTATAGAATAATATCATTGATATCACAGCAAGTAAAATTTTGCTGAAGTTCATCCCGCCATGGTTGCAGCAATACATTGACGGGGAGGTGCCAGAGTCTCAGGCTCGATTCAGAAGAGAATGAGAAACCAGGGATGTAAGTCCCGATACCAGATGAAACTTAGCTCAAAGCAGAGTGTACAAGTAAGATGTTTACTTGTGTTTTATTGACCACGTCAAGGTACCCAACTGTGCGGACGATAGCACACCCTGGCAGCCTTGAGAAGAATGAGAACTCCAGAACACTTCATTGTGCTCATGCAGAGCCTATCACGGATAAAGAAGCAACTGTATGAACAGCGTAAGGTGATACTGCTCGGTTTAAAACTAAGAAAGGTGAGTGTGAGGGCTATATCTCTCACCATACTTATTCAATCTATATGCTAAGAAAATAGTCAGAGATGCTGGATGATGTGAAGAAGATTGTGGTATGAGGATTGGAGGAAGATCTATTGACAATCTGCCATATGCAGATGACACAACTTTGCTTAATGAAAGTGAGGAGGGCTTGAAGCGCTTGTTGATGAAGATCAAGGATTGCAGCCTTCAGAATGGATGGCAGCTCAATGGAGCCAAGACCAAAGTCCTCACCACTGAACTAATAGAGAAGATGAGGATAAATGGAGAAAAGTCTGTTGTTTGGTTTTCTTTTGTTTTGCTCTGCCTTGTTTTTTGTGCAATTATTGTTTCTGTATATCTTTCTAGATAAGATAGACAGGATAAACAATCTGGAGGAGAAATAAAATGATTGATGGGTCCTGGGGGAGAGGGGAGACTGGGAAAGGAAGTGGGGGTTTGCTAGGGAAAAGGGAACAACAGGTGATCTAAAATCAATGGCAAGTAGGGTGTAGGATGTCTGGTAGGGCTTGATCAAGGGCAATGAAGCCGAGAGGGATTACTGAAACCCAAATGAAGGGTGAACATGATAGACAAGAGGGAAGGAAAAGGAAACAGAGTAAAGAATTAAGAAGCAAAGGGCACTTATAGAGGTCTAAATACATGTATGTACATATGTAAGTATAATTATATATAATGATAGGGAAATAGATCTATGTACATATATTTACATGTTAAGTATCAAGGTCACAGATGGACACTGGACCTCAAGTACCCCCTCAATGCAAGAACACTTTGTTCTAATAACTTGACATTCTGTGCTACTCACCTTCCTGAAACAATTGCTGAAGACAAAATGGGTGCACAAGCAAATGTGGTGAAGAAAGCTGATGGTGCCCGACTATCGGCAGATATAGCATGTGTCTAGAGTCTTAAAGGCTTGAAGACAAGCAAGGGAACATCTAACTGAGAAGCAACAAAGCCCACATGGAAGAGTAACACCAGCTTGTGTGATCATGAAGTGTCAGTGGGATCAGGTATCAGGCATCAAAGACCCAGAACAAAATATCTTATCAATGTGAATGGGGGAAGGGGGGGCAGATGCATAGTGGAGATCCAAAACCCATCTGTAGACAATTGGACATCCCCTTAAAAAAGGGTCATAAGGAAGAGACAACAACTTTCCTCTAGTTCTTTGATGCTTACTCTCCACCTCTCTGCCCCCACTATCATGATCTCAATTCTACCTTACAAATCTGGCTAGACCAGAGGATATACACGGGTACAATTAAGAGCTGAGAACATGGGGAATTCAGGACAGATAAATTCTTCAGGAGTAGCAATACCAGAAAGGTAAGGGTAAGATGTGTGGTGTGTGTGTGTGTGTGTGTGGGGAATTGATCACAACAACTACGTATAACCTCCTCTCAGGGGAACGGACAACAGAGAAGTGGGTGAAAGGAGACATCTGTCAGTATAAGACATGAAAAGATAATAATAATAATTCATAAATGATCAAGGGTTCGTGAGGGAAGCAGGGAGGAAGGTTGGGGAAATGAAGGAGGGGGGGAAATGAGCTGATACCAAGGGCTCAAGAGAAAGAAAATGTTTTGAAAATGATGATGGTAACAAATGTACAAATGTGCTTGACACATGGATGGATGTCTTTTGAAAAGAGCTGCATGAGCCCCCAATAAAACAAATTTTTTAAATAATAGTAAATAATTTTTTTAAAAGATTGAAGTTGTTAAGGATTTCATTCGCTTAGGGCCATAATCAACGTTCCTGAAAGCAGCAATCAAGAGGTCAAAAGACGCCCTGGGGTCAATTTGCTGAACAAGACCTCTATAAAGTGCTGACAAGCAAGCGTGAGGACGAAGGTGCGCCTGACACAGGTCATGGTATTTTTGTTTGTTTGTTTGGTGGGCATCACTGCCCTCTGGTGGGAATGGGAGACCTACCCTTGCTCCTGGAGAGCTGCTGCTGGATTTGAACCGCCAAGCCAGTGGGCCGGAGTCCTGCACCCAACCACTATGCCACCAGGGCTCAGCCTCAGGTCATGGTATTTTTAATAGCCTCATGTGCATGTGAGAGTTGGACATTGAATAAGGAAGACAGAGAAGAATCAATACATTTGAATCAAGATCTTGGCAAAGATTACTGAAAATACCATGCACTGCTAAAAGAGCGAATAAGGGCTGAGCCCCGGTGGCGTAGTGGTTGTGCGCAGGACTGTGGCCCATTGGGACGGAGGTTCAACTCCAGCAGTGGGGCTGGGCCTCCTACTCCCACCACTGGAGAGCAGTGATGCCCCCCCAAAAAAAAAAATAAATAAATAAAAGAGCAAATAAGTCTGTTTTGGTAGAAGTACACTCCTGAGAGACAAGAATGGCAAGACTTTATCTAACGAACTTTGGACATGTTGTTATTGGAAAAGGAAGGGCCTCGAGGAGATAGACAGACATCGTGGCTGCAACAATGGACAAGAACCACTGTGAGGATGGCGTAGCACTGGGCAGTGTTTCATTCTGTTGTATAGAACCTGTTCAATGCCCCCCTAATAATATTACTGAGCAGTCATCTAAGGAACAGCTAGTTCTTGGTCTCTCCTGTCTGGAAGAAGGAAGAGTAAATGAGAGAGAGAGAGAGAGAGAGAGAGAGAGAGAGAGAGAGAGAGAGAGAAGAAGAAGAAGAAGAAGAAGAAGAAGAAGAAGGAGGAGGAGGAGGAGGAGGAGGAGGAGTACAATGAACTAATGGACTTTGTGAACCTGAGACCAGAACTTCATGATGCCCCATTACCACGACGGACTGCTCTGAGAGGGATCATACTGGATAAAGTGGGAGATGAGCTCGAAATCATGAAAGAGACCATGCTCACTGGTCTGATATAAAGCAGCATGGAATCCTGGAGGTGCTGGACTTTGGCCATCCTTCAGGTCTGAGACTCCTGGACTCACTGGCGTGGTTCAGTTTTCAGACAGACAACAGGCAAGTGGATAAAGAGAATGACCCTATGGAGGTAAGAACACCTTAAAGTATTCAACCACTTAAGATACTTCTTTTTAAGTAGCATTTGCCCTCTGGACAAAATTCCAAAGGGAAGGAAAGGAGGGACAGGAACAGGAAGCACAAGGAAGAAGTGAAATAAGAAATGCCACATTGGGGACTGCAGTCAAGGAGCTGAAACAAAATGTGTATGCACCATCGAATGGGAAACTGATCTGCTCTATAAACCTGCCTAAGTCACAGAAACATGCTTTCACTGGGGAAAAGGGACATGGGACCTCTTTCTCTTCCTGTAATCACTTTTTTGTTTGTTTGTTTGTTTTGTTTGTTTGTTTGTTTGTTTTTTGTGGGCATCACTGCTCTCCGGTGGTGGGAGTAGGAGGCCCAGCCCCACTGCTGGAATTGAACCTCCGTCCCAGTGGGCCGCAGTCCCGCGCACTACCACTACGCCACCGGGGCTCAGCCCCCTGTAATCACTTTTTACAGCTACATCTGCATTTGCAATTGGCTCAAAATAAAAATGTAGGTTCTTAAACATTGCACCAGGGACGTGGACAAACGTTTGAGAGATAGCGAATGGTGTGAGACAGAGAGAGATCGACAGATCAATAGATAGATAATGAGATAGAACAAGAACCACATGCTGAGGTTGCTTAGATACAACCAGATACCTCATGGGATTTGGTTCCTTGGTTTGGAGGGTTGGAGTCATGGTTCCATGGGACTTGCCAGCTAATTGGCCTAGTAACATGCTTCATGCTTCTGTTTCCCAGTTCATCGTACACTGTTAGCGTTGGATTCCCCAATAGTAAGGTGAGTGTGGTCTTACCTGGACACCCCTTTATCAATCTGCAGTGAAGATTCTGTTCATGGGCATAGCTGGCATCCATCTCACTCCCAATGCCGCAGCATCTTCCCGTAGAATAAAATTTCACCTGTAGCATTCCTGACAGGGGTAGAACACCCAGCAGACACGAGACAGACCATGCTTACTTGGCTTATTGGTTAATCCACTCTTGCACACATTTGGTGTTAGGAGCTGGCCTTTGGTCCTCTAAGACACCAAGCCACAAATGTAACTCACTGCCACCAAGTGGATTCTGACTCACAGCCGCCAGGTAGGATGGTGTCTCCGTGGGTCTCTGAGACTGGAAGTCTACAGGAGTGGAAAACCTTGTCTTTCACCTGCGGAGAGCCAGATGCTCTCCTGTCGCTAATCTGGCAGGTAGCAGTCCAAGATGCAATCACCATGCCCCCAGGGCCCCCTGTCTAAGACACGACGGTCTCTGTTCACGTGGAGCAATCGAAAGGGAGTCTGGAATAAAAGTAGGCTACGGAATGTGTATCTAATTGTTTCCAGGAACAACTGTCCTCTCTGCCCTGAGACTAGAAGAGCTGGGTGGTCCCCGGTACCATTATTGAATGTTTGCATCAAACTCTATAGAAAAATCTCAATAGAATTCAAGGAGCTGTAGACAGGATTTCAAATTCTTATGGAATCTGGAGTGGAGCATCATGGATGAAGCACTGAAACTATTGCCCCAAGATCATCTTTAAACCTTAAACCCCAAATACCCCCTTAAGTCTTCTTTATTTTTTTTAATTTTTTTGGGGGGGGCATCACTGCCCTCTGGTGGTGGGAATAGGAGGCCCAGCCTTTGTTCCTGTGGCGCTGCTGCTGGAATTGAACCTCCATCCCACTGGGCCGCAGTCCCACGCACAACCACTACGCCACTGGGGCTCAACCCCCCTCAAGTCTTCTTTAAACAAAAAATAATAACCTGGCTTGTGAGAGAAGAATATCCAGGTTGAGCCCTCTGCTCTTTTAAAACCAACCTACACGGGATTAAGTTGATGACAGCAACTCAGAAGGCTAGAGAGGAGGCTTCGGGGGTAGTAAGTTCTGATGAATGAGAGGGAACGCACTTGAGGAAGAAGCGTGAGAACAGTTAGAGGACTTGAGGACTGTGACCAATGGCCCTGCACTCCACTTGTGGAAAGTGCTAGATGTGCTTCAGAATCAGCCTGGTGGCAGGGAGTTTGATTTTTGGTTTGGTGTCTTAGATGACCAATGGCAAACTTCAGTATGTTCTGCTGAACAGCAATAACCACCAAATAAAAGAAACTACAGTCACATGCCAGGTAGAGCCTGTGACATAGGACGCTATGTGATTCAAATGCCGTGTGAACATCTTGTCCTGCTTTGATCTTGGCTTCTCTTTAAGCCTTTCAAACAAGCCTTTTACCTTAGCAGCGTTGATCATCATGTTGAGAGGAATTCGTCTTCATGTTTAGTCCTCAAGCCTCATCATTAGCAATCCGTCCACCGGTGACCGAGCTTCCTCTCACATTTTTATTAGACTGGTCATTTTCCATGGCGCTGATTCTGTGACAGCTTGTGGATTCCACACCCCTTTGTTTTTGAAGACTGTTGTGATCGAGTGTAACATACCAAAGCAAACAGTAGCGCTCACTGATCTTTTTACCTTTGTGATACTTAATAAACTTTGATTTCACATCTAACCAATACTTCCTTCCTCTCCGCTTCTTGCTGTCGCTAACACCAGAATGGCTTTGCTGTGTCTGGGAGCCATGATGCCTTTCACTGTGATGTATTAAAAAAAAAACTGAGCAGGGAGCGAACGCTACAGGAACATACAGGAGATGTGTGATCCACGATTGGAAACTGCTGTCTACAAGTTGAAGTGTATGCTATGACACACTCACCTTTTCAGATCGAAAGTGCAGTGTGGAATGTATGTGTGTGTGTGTGTGTGTGTATATATATATATAAAATCAAGCAACATAGGTGTGTTTATTAGGACTATTAAGGCATATGCATTATACCATAATCTACCTGGCAGCACAATCATTTTGTATATTAGAGACATGAGCTAGTGTGTCACAGAAATCTCCTGTACCCCCTACATTCTGCGATCTGATTGGAACTCCTGAACTCTGTTATAACTTTAGAGGAGCTTGGGTGGTATGGTGGGTTACATGGTGGGCAGCTAACTGCAGGGTCAGCGGTTCAAACCCAGAAGCCACTCCATAGGAGAGAAACGAGGCTTTCTGCTCCTGTAAAGATTTACACAGCCCTGGAAAAGCACAGATGCAGTTCTGCTCGGTCCCAGAGGGTAACTGTGGGGCAAAATTGACTCTGGCAGTGAATTTGTGTGCTTATTTATTTATTTTAATCATTTTATTGGGGGCTCATATAACTCTTATCACAGTCGATACATACATATATTGTATGCAAAGCACATTTGCACATCTGTTGCCATCATCATTCACAAGACATTTGCTTTCTACTTAAGGCTCATTTATGTATTATGACTTTATGGGGCCACAGACACGTGAGCAGACTCATGAGGAAATGCCATTATCTTTCCATTGCCCACACTTTCTCATTCCCTCACACTTGTGGTCAGACACGGTCCAGATGGGTGCTATGTGGCACATGATTACCTAGAGAAAAATAAAATTCCACCTAAATTTTTTTTAGTTCTTGTCAGTCACTCTGTTTAAATAGAAAAATTAAAAGAGAAGAAAGCCATTTTCATCTCTTTTTTTTTGGGGGGGGGGCGGGCATCACTTCTCTCCGGTGGTGGGAGTAGGCATTTTCATCTTTTATGGTCAGTAGGTTACAAGTAATTTTTCCAACATCGGCTGACTTTTAAAACACTAGGGAATTTCAGCTCATTGAACTTGAGAATTGGGCGGATGCAGCAGTTCAGTCATGCCACCGAGGACCCGCTTGTTTGATTGTATCTTCCGTGGCACCAGCTGCAATGGAGGTCGGATCCCCCGATGACCGGTTCATTGAGCTCGGAACCAGTTTCATGTGTTTCAGAGAAAGACGCTTCCATAGTGTTTCCAGTGACAAATGTTCCTTTCCTTTTCTTTTCAGAAATAGATTGCCACCCTTTCTTGCAAGGGGCCTCTGGGTGGCCTCGAACTGCTGGTGTTTGGGTTAGCAGCCAGGTGCATTAGCCAGGTGCGCTTCACGAGCATTCCACCCTTCATCTGGGGTGACAGAGCCTCCCGTCCACCTGCAGACAGAACACTTCTATCTCAAGCCTCCCAGGGGCATTTGGGGCTTCCCTATGGCATGCATTAGCAACTTGCTTCCCCTACCCGGACCCATCACTGTGGTTGTGGGACCACCTGATGTCAGGGTCGTGGCTTTGCTTGGACCCTTTGGTGTGTCACAGAAATGTGAAAATGTTTTGAAAAGGATGATGGCAGCTGAGTCCCGGTGGTGCAGTGGTTGTGTGCGGGACTGTGGCCCACAGGGTTGGCGTTTCAGATCCAGCAGCAGCTCTCTAGGAGCAAGGACACCAGGGCAGTGATGAGAAAGAAAAAAAAAAGAGTTACAGTCTCATAAACCCACGGGGGCAGTTTGACACTGTTAGAAAAGGATGATGGCAACATATGCACACATGTGCTTCACACAACGATGGATGGATGGATGGGTGGTGAGAATAGCTGTATGAGTCCCAGCCCCCCCCAAAATGATTTAACATAAAATAATTTTTAAAAATAAAGAGATTAGACACCAAAGCAGACTGATAATTACAGCAGGGGCTATGTGGCAGTCATGTGCTTATGTTAATTTCATGATTGAGATGTAGGGGTGGAGTCTAGCCTGTTAATCTGGAGATAACCATTGAGTAGCCAATGAGGCCTCTATGGGAGCATGGCTTTCTCCTGAGACAATCTCGCAATATTTCCCTCGTGAAGACGAGAAGCTATATTCCCCAGTGGTTGGGAGTTAGTCTCAGAGACGATGAATCACGGACAAGATGGCAGCGTCTGAGAAGCTGGAGGAGCCGTCGGAGAGACCACACAGCTTTGCCCTGAGGGAGCCAGACCTCTGAAGCTGGGGTGGCCAGATGGAAACCTCTGTCAGCGATGAGTTGCTTCTGCTGTTGATGGACCCTGAGCCCTGGAAGCGAGGAGTCATGTGGAGACCCCTGCCAGCGCCGGGATTCTGCACCCACTGACCTGTGACTTCGTGAGTCGGAAGGAGACTTTATAAACTGATTTCAGGCATAGGGGTTAATATCGGACTTATGACTTTGAACTGGACTGGGCTCAATGTCCTGTTCCTCTTGTATATAAACTTTTTCCTTATATGTATATGCATGTCAGTGAAATGTGCTCCTCTAGTCTGCCCGGACTGACACAGGCCATAAAGGTATTCAAAGAGCTATCCCTCCAATGGGAGGGTCCCTGCTGGGGCAGGAGGTCTGTGGATCACATCAACCTTTGGACTGTAGATGTGGGGAAGATCTGCAGACTGGAACTACCCTGTGCTCTGCGAGATGAAGAGGAGGCTCTCTGCTCCGGTGAAGAGTGACAGGCTCAGGACATCGCTCCCCTGCCTGAGTTGCTGTGACTCAGAATGGCCTAAGTGGCAGTTGAGGGCCCTCAAATGACCTCAGGTCCTGCTGGTTTATAAGTGCCTCGCACCAAAACGACACAGACCAGGAAATGATATGTAAACCGTTCCGGAGAATATAAACTTTCCTGATGTTAGATAGCTAACACAACCTTGACGACCAAACCCAACAAACAAACCCAGAAAACCATGTGATGCCTTCCAAAGAAAATCAATGTGGCACTCTTGTGTCTGGCTCCAGATGTACGAGTTCTAAACCCATCTGGAATGGTACTAAAAGAATAATTCATCTGTGCCTGGTATGTCGAGAACTCTGTTAACATTTCAATTAATACAAGCAAAAAAGAACAACTCAGGACCTTTACTCAATTCATAGTAAGCATTTTTTTTTTGCTCTGTTAAAGAAAGAAAAATCCATAATGGCCACATGAGGCTACTCCCAATCATAAACTCTGAACATGTAGATGAAGGACACTGCAGGCTGAAGGTGGAAATAGAATCATGTCAGAGTCACGCCAAAGCTCATGTCTCATTCCTGTGTCTGGAAAGTCCTTGCAGGTAAAGGTCTCTGGCGAAGCTGAGTCTGTCTTTTCCTAAAGAAGGTGAAGGTGCCAGGCGCGTGCTTCCCGACGCCCTGGCAGCAGACTCGCGGGCACGTGAGCAGTGCAACTCACATCCGGACTTTGAATCGGGAAGTGAGTGACAAAGAAGTGCATGGATGAGATCCTCCCCCTGCAGCCATGAAGGCTGCTAAGACCACGTCCCGGGTCAGCAGCTGACGTGGTGCCAACTTCAGTGACCTGGTCCTTGAAGCAGGAAGAGCGCTGCTCACCAGACTGGTTCTGCAGCCGGGCCTGGGCACGGATCCCACATGGCTCCACGCTTGATTCTCCAGCCCTGACTGCAAATGATGTGTAGGAGCCAATCTATTTTTTTTGGGGGGGGGGGCATCACTGCTCTCCGGTGGTGGGAGTAGGAGGCCCAGCCCCACTGCTGGAATTGAACCTCTGTCCCAGTGGGCCACAGTCCCGCGCCCAACCACTACGCCACCGGGGCTCAGCACGCCAATCTATTTTTTAGTGGGTTTCTTTGCCGTCTGATGTCTTTTGCTTACAATGAAAAACTCCAATGCCGTGAAAATCAACAGCCTCCGGACGGTCCTCCACACTGAGCTTTTTCCCCAGGCAGCCTTCTGCTGCTCACTGCCTGGCCGTCTGAACATCTTCCAAATCGTCCTTAGCATTTACGGAAAGAGGAAAACCTAGGGGTTAACAGCATGTGGCTCCAGTGTGGGGGCTCAGGTCACCACTGGTGTGTCGGAGACAGCAGGCTGCTGTGGCTGCCTTGACTGACCCTCCAGAGAACAGTGAGTGGAGTGTCTTCATCAGATAGTCATGAGCCAACCTCTATGGCCACCGACTTCCCGAAAGAGGCACTCAACCTGACCTTGGGAAGTCAGAAGAGGCTTTCCAGGGGTAGAGAGCTTCTGAGCAGGGCCTGCCAGCTGAATTAAAAAGTAGGCAGAGGGGCTGAACCCCGATGGCGCGGCCCACTGGAATGGAGGTTCAATTCCAGCTCCAGGGAGCAAAGGCTGGGCCTCCTACTCCCACCACCTGAGGACAGTGATGCCCACCCCCCCCAAAAAAAAAAGTAGGCAGAAGATAAGGCAAGGCTGGAATGAGAGCATAGACCCAAGGATGGAAGGAAGAGATAGGGCTGGACTGCACCTGCAGGGCCCTGGAGGGCTGGGGGTGGGGGTGGGGTGGGGTAGGGTGGGGGAGATTCTGAACTTCCTCCTGTGAACAATGAGGAACCCTTGATGCACTCTGAGCGGAGGAAGGAGGGGGCAAGCCGGCAGTGCTGAAAGGTGGCCCGGTGAGGAGTGCAGAGCCAAGGAGGCTGGGTGGGAAGCTTTGGGAGTGAAGCAGTGACGAGAAGACGGTGTCGTGGACTGGAAATGGTGGTAGGGGAATGGAGAGGAGCAAACGCAGAGAGAGTAAGAGGCCAAGTCACGAGGACTTGGTGAGAAGCTGGATGTGTGGATGAAGGAGGGGAGGAGGCAGGAATGACCATATGAGGATTTGTGCATAACGACTGACTGGCTGGACACTGGGGGCGATGGGGGGGTCCTTCACTAAATTGGAGAGCACAAGAGGAGGAGTTATTTCGGGAGAGCTGATATCTTAGTTTCTTAGTGCTGCTGTAACAAAACGGAGAAATGCATTTTTCTCAGTCGAGGAGGCTAGAATTCCAAATTCAGGATACCAGCTCTCTGTCTTGGTTCCCATGGTTTCTTGGTGGCTCTTTTTTTTTTTTTTTCTTTCCCACCCCACCTGGTGGCATCAGCATTGCCTTGGGCAGTATCGGCAGAACCCCAGGGGCATACGAAGACCATCACGAGAAAAAGCATCACCTGCCTGGCTTTCAGGTGACATTGATCCGCCTCCATTTGTGCTTACCGGTCTGGGAGGTTCTGCTGCGCTGCGCAACTCGAAAGTGACAGATTCAGGATACACCTCTATGATTGAGCCTCGTTCATATGTCATCTCATTTGCAAATAGGATTCCATTTGTAAGAATAGGATTTATGATTCCAATATGTTGCTTTGGAGGAATACACCTAGTTTTGGAAGGATACATCTATATTCTTGGAAATTCAATCTGTAACAGTTGATAAATTCTGTTTAGACTATATAAAGGGTACCTCCTAAAATAACAATAATGGAAAAAGCTCCTCTGGGCAAAGCTTTTGTAGTAATGTATTTTTTCCACTAAGGGAATATCAAGTAACTCGGCTCTGCGTTAGTGCATCTAGTGGTGTCACCTGGGAAAGTTCTCTCTGATTACAATGAGTTTTTTAGTAAAAGCAGTTTCGCTCAAACCTTGTTTTCTTGTGTGTGATGGCCGATTTAAGAGAACACCATGTGACTTGTGAAATTTTTGTTTCCTGCTCAGGAAAAATGTCTGTTGAACACAGCGTACAAGGACAGCACGATGGAAAAAACTCAAGTGTACGAATGATTTTTTCGTTTCAAAAGAGGTGTGATGTTGACGGATGACAAATCTCAATCTGGACATGAGTCAACTTCCTGAATAGATGAAAACGTAGACAAACTCCATGCACTTGTGCTCAAAGACTGCCGACAGACCATTGAGGAGATGGGGAAGTTACCTGGCCTATCTTGGAGCTTGGTTCAGCACTTTTTTGGGGGGGGGTGGGTGTTCAGTACATTTTATTTTATTTTATTTTTCGTTTGTTTTTGGGGCATCACTGCTCTCCGGTGGTGGGAGTAGAAGGCCCAGCCCCACTGCTGGAATTGAACCTCCGTCCTAGTGGGCCGCAGTCCTGCGCACAACCACTACGTCACCGGGGCTCAGGCCCTGACTCGACTTTTTAATCAAATCTAAATTTCAGTTCTGAACAGATCACAGGGTTCCTAGGCTGAAATATTTTGATGTTGATAAGAAAACCCTTCTGTGTTTCAAAACCAAACAACAACAAAAAGATTTGTGTCTTGGGTTCTGAATGACCAGGAAAAAGAGCATCGACTGGAAACATGCCATGCTTTGAAAGAACAGCTCTGAAGCGACCCAGACATTTTTCCCAAAGTGAGGAGATATGGTGCCATTTCTAAGACCCCAAAAGCAAACATCAATCAAGCCAGTGGAAGCCATTATCACCTCACCCCAGAAAAGCTGCATTGGGAGTTCATTCCACCCAGTCAGACTGGTAATCAAGCTTCCTGAAAAGATCGTGTCACAGTGTGCGACAAAAAATGTTTTATTGTGGCAGACTGGGAAATGATTTGCCCCACGACAATGCACCTGCTCACACAGTTATCTCAGTGCACCAGTTTTACGCAAAAAATAGCATGTCTCTCTTGCCCCAGGTACCTTATAAACCTGACCTCGCTCCGTGCAACTTCTTTTTGTTTCCATGAATGGAGAGGGATGTGAAAGGATGACGATTTGAGGACCCAGAAGAGGTGAAGAAAAAAATGAGGGAGGTGGTGTCAGCCACCTAAACAGATGAGTTTGCAAAATGTTTCTAAGAATAGAATCGCAGATTTGACAAATGTATTAATGTAATGTAATGTAATTAATGTAATGGAGAATACTTCGAAGGTGATATGGTTGTTTGTTTTCCCCCCAGTGATTTTATTGGGGGCTTTTACAACATTTCATACATCATTTGTGTCAAGCATATTTGTACACATGTTGCCATCTTCATTTCTAAATATTTTCAACTCAATCCCTTGGTATAAGCTCCTCTTTCCCCCTTTTTAAATAAAGGTTGTTTTTTTTTTTAATTACATAGTCTGCTACCTTGCTTGTGCGAAAAAAAATATTACATCCATGGCTTTGAGAAGAGCAAATTCCAGTTTTTGGGGGGGTTCCCCCTTGTCTTACTCTTGCACCTGTGGCACATTCACGTGGAGAAGTCTGAAAGGCAATTGGACAACTGTGTTTGGGTCTCAGGAGGCATGTGGGCCAGAAATAAAGCTCTGTTGACGCAGCAGTTAAAAGATGAAAGGTCAGGTGCTGGTGTCCGTTCTCACAATGTCATCTCATAAGACTTCAGGATCAAGAGAGTCCTGGCCAAGAAATGGCAGTGGAACCAGCCTATTTGCCACTGGATTCCGATGAAAGCTGGTAGTAAGGTCAGGTTCAACTCCAAGAGAAGACACTGGAGGAGAACCATGCTTGGTCTGTCAGGAGTCACACACGGCTGCATGTACCCAGGCTCACTTGCAGCCTGTCATCTGATTGATTGGACTTGTATCGGCAAATATCTGGTTTCCTCCTTGGTTTTCATGTATTTGTATCGAGAATTGAACAATAAAAATGTAAGGGCTGAGTCCCGGTGGCATAGTGGTTGTGTGTAGGACTGCAGCCCACTGGGTTGGCGGTTCAAATCCAGCAGCAGCTCTCCAGGAGCAAGACTGGGCCTCCTACTCCCACCAGAGCAATGATGGCACACACACACAAAAAAAATCTAAGGCCACTATTGTTTTTGTTTTGGGGGTTGGGCGTGGGGGATGCATGGTCAGCATTCCAAACCCAAGTGTTCTGTGGGAGAAAGCGGGGCCGTCAACACCCGGGCAGACCACAGACCCGTCCTGCGCACAGGACCACTGAGTCGGAATCGATTTGGCGATGGTTTGGCTGGGCTTGGGGGAACAGATGTGCTTGGAGACCGGAAACCAGGTGAGGTGCTTGTGTAGTGGAAGAAAAGAGGGCCTGGCACCAAACTTTGGGGACACGTTAAGCTTTCAGGAAGGGGGTCTGGAAAATGAAAGGCACACGTGATGTCAGCCAGACCTCTATCAAGTGGGCAGAGGAAGGAGCCAGGCTGGAGGAGGGGGAGGGACGGAGGAAGGGGAGGCACGCAGACAGGGCAAGCAGACCGCTCTGAGAATGGAGTCCGGGGCCCTGGTGGCTTTCTGGGGTACACTTTGGGGCTGCCGATCGCAAGCTGGGCGATTCTAACCCGCCGGACGGCCGCTCCCCAGCAGAAAACAGAGGCTTTTTGTGCCCGTGAAGACAGTCTCAGCAGGCCATGGGGGCGGGAGGGGCGGGGGCCGCAGTTCTACGCTGTCCTGTACGGTCGTTCTGAGTTAGAATTGACTGGATGCTAGTGATTGTGATGAGAGTCTTTCTTGTGTGTGTGTTTTTTTTAATTAAAAGAATATAGCACAAACCGTGCCATGCTTGGACACCAGCCAAAAGAATGGTCATCTCCGATGACAGAGAAGCCACAGCTCTGAAACCCCCGTGGGCCAGTTGTACCTGGTGCCGCCACGCAGCAAAACCCACCCCAAGACCACTGACACCAGCAAGATGTGACTGTGAGGTGTGTGTGTGTGTGTGTGTTAAAAGATGAGTGCGGGTGACTGAGGGCAACCACCCCGGCTCCCCCAGTGTGGAAGGCCAGTGGGCCAGAGAAGAGGCAAAAGGAAAGCGTGGGGAATGCAGTGGAGGGAGGTGATAAGGGCCGGTGTCCGGGAGGGAGATTCCGTTCCCGGGGTCAGAGGGGACCCTATCAGGCTGGCATTTCCTCCCCATCCCCAACCCCTTCCTGCCCTTGGTCAGGCCCTCCCTGGGTGTGGAAGACAGAAGCACTGAGTCACAAGCTGGAAGCAGCTCTCCGTCTTTGGAGGTCTCTCTGATCTGACGGTAAGCTGGGCCTGGGGGCTGGGGCGAGGAGGTGCTGAGGGAGGGGTTCAAGTCCTGGGAGTGTGTGGTTTGGGTTTGGGGGGCAAAGGCAGGAGAGGAGATTAATGAGGCACGGGGCTCATTGGAAACTGAGCTTCTGGACCGGAACCTAGAAGCTTCCCCAGGGCTCCAGGGCAAGAGGAAGGGTGCCAGTGGACCGGCAGACCGTCAACTCAGGCACCCCCTCTGCCCACAGGTCCCCATGCATCTCTTCTTCCTGCTGCTCCTGCTGCCAAACCCCTCTCACCTGGAGTCCATCTGTGAGGAGTCCAGAGAGGCCGGCAAGATGGATGTGAACTGTGAGGCGCTGGGGCTGAAGGTCCTGCCTTCAGACCTGCCGGCAGACACCGGCATCCTGCGCCTCGGTCAGAACCCCCTGGCCACTTTCTCCACAGCATCCGTGGTGTCCCTGACTCACCTCACCCAGCTGCAGCTGGACCAGACTCAGCTGGCCAAGCTGCAGACTGATGGGAAGCTGCCTCTGCTGGAGACCCTCATTCTCTCCCACAATAAGCTGAAGAGCCTGTCCCTACTGGGACAGGCACTGCCAGCGCTCACCGTCCTGGACGTCTCCTTCAACCAGCTGGCCCTTTTGTCTCCAAGGACCCTGGAGGGCCTGAGTGGGCTCCTACAGCTGGATCTACGAGGCAATCAGTTCAAGACCCTTCCCCCGGGGCTTCTGGTACCCACCCCAAAGCTGCAGAAGCTCAACCTGGCTAATAACCAGCTGAGAGAGCTGCCCCCCGGGCTCCTGGATGGGCTAACGGACCTCGACACCCTCTACCTCCAAGGGAACTGGCTGCACACCATTCCGAAGGGCTTCTTTGGGAACCACATCCTGCCTTTCGCCTTTCTCCACGACAACCCCTGGACATGCGACTGTGAGATCCTCTATTTCCGTCGCTGGCTGCAGGACAATGAGAACAACGTCTACTTATGGAAGGAAGGTATGGATACCAAAGCCATGACCCCCGATGTCCGCAGTGTGCTATGTTCTGATTTGACCAATATCCCCGTCTACACCTACCCAATCAAGGGCTGCCCCACCCCGGGGGACTCGGACGACGACTACGATGATGACTACGACGACTATGATGCTGAGGAGGACCTAAAGCATATGGCGCAGGCCACCAGGGCTGTGGTCAAGTTCTCTACCAACACCAAGGCCTACGTAACCCCAGAAGCTCCCGTTTCTCCACCCAGCCAAATGCTCTCCCTGGCGCCACTCCCAGAATCCACCATGAGACAGACCCCGTTCCCGAGCAAAAAGATCTCACACCCCATCACATTCCCATCCACCGCAGTCTCCACAATCCTCAAACTCCCTACAAAAGCCAGCATCATCCCAACCACCCCGGAGTCCACACCCCCACCAACCACCCCAGAGCCCACCACCACTTCAACTGCCCCGGAGCCCACCACCTCCCCAACCACCCCGGAGCCCACCACCACCACGACCACCATCAACCTGCAGACCACCACCTCTCCAACCACCCCAGAGCCCACCACCACCACCACCACCATCAACCTGGAGACCACCACCTCTCCAACCACCCCAGAGCCCACCACCACCACCACCACCATCAACCTGGAGACCACCACCTCTCCAACCACCCCAGAACCCACCACCACCATCACCATTCCAGAGCCCACCACCACCACCACCACCTCAGAACGGGCTACAATCCCAGCTGCTTCAGAATCCACCACATTCCTCACGCCTACAGAATCCATCTCATTCCCTATTACCTCAGAAGCCACGCGTTTCTCCCAGCCTGCCAATCTCCTGAATGTCCGAGCCATGGGTCAAGGGGATTTGGACAGCTCCAGAAACCATCCTTTTCCTGGCTCTGACGTGTGCTGCTTCCTCCCCCTGGGTTTCTATGTGCTGGGCCTTCTCTGGCTCCTGTGTGCCTCTGTGATTCTCGTCCTGCTGCTGAGTCAGCTGCAGCACGTGAGCCCCCGGGCCACGGCTGTCCACGCCGTACACCTGGAGCTGCAGCGGGGACGGCAGGTGACTGTGCCCCGGGCTTGGCTGCTCTTCCTCCAAGGGTCGCTTCCCACTTTCCGCTCCAGCCTCTTCCTGTGGGTCAGGCCCAATGGCCGTGTGGGTCCTCTAGTGGCAAGACGGTGGCCCTCAGCCCTGAGTCTGGGCCGTGGGCAAGACCTGCTGGGCACAGTGGGCATTAGGTACTCTGGCCACAGTCTTTGAGGACGGGGGCCTGGGGACCTCAAGAGGCTCTGATGGGCTTTTCTATGCACGGGAAGGGGTCTAGCGGTGGGTGGGTGGGTCGGGGGAAGGGCTCCAGTACTTTTTTTTTTTTATTATCAAAAGGCTCCTCTGCACACCACGGGCACACCCCCCCGGTGCACACAGTAAATCAGGAATCGGGAGATCCAGATAGTGTTGAGTGGTTACAGGAGAGGTTCTCGTGGGGATGACAGGGCGGGTTCTAGGTGACATGACCATCATCCAATCTCCTGAATGGGGGAGCGTTTCAGGAAATACTCAGCAGCAGGGTCCATGCCACCCCCACCCCTCACCATGTTCCATGTGCAGAGACTCAAGATGGGAGGACTGGTTATCCCTGGGGGCATCTCTGTGGTTTATTTTGTCCTTCTGCTTAGCATTTCTGAGTGGCCCATCCTCGTGGTATAGCGCTAGTGTAATAAATCGTTCAAATGTGAGTTTTCTCCTGAAGATGCAGAGTGGCTGAGGTCCCAGTCACTAGCATTCACCAAACCCCAACCGCCCCCACTCTGCACTATGTACTCACCCCCCTCACCTGTGTCAGAGCCTGCACGTCCCTGCCTGGGGCAGGGGATCATCGCTCTCACCCCAGACACGGTCTCCCCTCCCCTCTAGTGTGGTGCTCACTGGAGCGCCTCACATGCCCCGGTCCGCTCAAGAAGCAGTCAAGTCTCCCTGGTGCTTGGCTGAGGCCTCTGCCTGGGCTCACGCTGAGGGTGAAATTGGGGGCTACTGACATTGGAAGCCCCATAACTATGCTTGTGTCACACACTGACTGTGTGCTCCATCTTGGTGTGTGTGTTTTTATTAAAACTTGTAAACTTCATTTCCCCCGAGCCACGAGCTGGTGCGTCTTCAGATTCTTCTGGGACATCTTCTGTGCAACCTCCCCTTCTGGTTTCGGAGCAGTTTGATCCTCCACGTGAAGGGTCGATCACTGCAGTGTGCAAAGGGGAACTCATGTCCCCCGCTGCATCTTGGGGCCCAGGTTCCCCTGGATGTGCTCACTGACCACATGGACACCCAATAGGTTCATGACTTCAGTTTAAAGCACAAGCAGCAAATCTCTGCACTCTTTGAGGGCCTGGGTCCGCCTACCACTGCCGTTTTACGTCAACAGGGCACGCACTGCTTTTGCAAAGTGACGTCGTTCCAATACTTGGTGGCATTCTGGACATGCGTACCCCCCAAGGGCCTGGGCGGTTTCACGGGTGTTCTTAAAGTGGGCCCGGACATACAATCCTCTTGATTTGCATGATTTTGTGGGGGCTTCTGGGTCAAGTGAGTAGTCCATCGTGTTGGAGGATCAGTCCTGGTGAGTGCTGATGGAAGGGTCTCAGGTCTCCTGCTGAGGCTGGGAGGCAACAGGCAGTCCAGTGCCAGTCTGCCCTGCCCCTTGGCCCTCCCACCCCCAAGCAGGGCTCCTTCTTGCTGCTTCAACTCCAACCCCATCCAGGTAGGACTCCCAGAGCGGGGGCAGGGGCTTCCCTCCTCCACGCTGTGCTAGAGCCTCCTCACTTGGAAAGTGGATGGCAGCTCTCCCACTTCGGACTGCCCTCTGAGAGGGAGGCTGTACTCCATTCCACAGCTCAGCGGCCCCTCTTCTCACACACTTCACCAGCAGCGATCCAGCAAGGGGACCCTGTCTGCTCGCTCTCCAGCCCTGCTTTCCTCCCACCCCTCAGCCAGCCTCTTCCTCTTGGGACCCAGGCAGGTGCTCCAAGCTCCCCTGCATATTGTGTCATCTTCCCTTCGCTGCTTAGACTCGAGGATGAGACCCAGGACTCATGTCTGTCAAAGGGACCGCTCTGGTGTGCATGTGTGGGAGGGGGGGTTAGAAGAGAGGGAGGGGTATGAGGAAACAAGTAGGGGCATCAGGCTGCCCAGCTCCACCCCCCTCTGCCTTTGGGACAGCTCCCACCTGCTGCCTGCTTGTCCCCAGCTTGGCCCAAAGCCTTCGGCCTCTGCCAGGTTCTCCTAGTTTGACCTTCTCGTGCCCTTTGGGGGTGCAAAAGGTTTTAAGCTCCTTTTAGGGCAGGGCTTGGGAATCACCCACCCCCAAAAGAAATAGCCATGGCAGTGACCCTCTCCAGGCAGGGGGCCAGGCCAGTTCCCTGACCATCACCCTTTCTTCGCTCCCTTCACCTCCCGTTGACTCCAGACTCCAAAGCTCTGGTCCCCTACCCCATGGGGCTGCAGAATCAGATACCATCCCCTGGAGACTTGAGCAGGGGTGGGGCAGATGACTTGCGCCAGTCTGTCATTCTGGCAGAAGAGGCTGGGCGGCAGCACATGGGGAGGGTCCTCATCCCGAAAGCTCCCTGACCAGGCTGATTTACAAGGCACTTGCGAAATACCAGTGGATGCCTTTTCTGGACTTTTTCTGAAAATTCCCAGTCCCTGTTCCCCAGAAGGGCTAACAGCTTCCCTACCCAAGCCCACACCTCCCGCCTTCCTGGGACCCGACAATGCTCCAGATTTAGGGGTGGTGTCACCAATTCCATTTATTGAGCCCTGGATGCGCTGGGAGGAGGAAGGGCAGTGTCCTCCCAAGGAAGCCGCTCTGAGCACGGCGAGTAGCTTCCGCTCACTCCTGTCCCCTTGGCTCCACTGAACGCTGCGCATCCCCTCTGGGGAGGGGTCCTGCTGCTGCCCTGAAACTGCCATCCGAGAGGCAACTCCCCTCCCTGGGAGAGGTTTTGAGGATCTGGACAAGCAGGGCAAAGTGCAGCAGGGGCGGAAGAGACCGAAGTCCTTGAGGGCAAAGGAGGAGACCACACTTTGGAGGGGAAATAAATAGAGGGACCCAGGGCAGCAGAGTCCAGTCCCCCTCTCCCTCCCTGCTGGGGCACGTTGACTAGGGAAGCGCTGCTGCCCCCCACCCCGGCCCCCATCAGCCTCAGCCACTGAGGAAGAGCCGCTTGTAGGCCTTGTTCATCTGCTCCAAGAAGATGAAGGTGAGGACGGTGTGGGGTCCCAGGCGGGCATAGTACGGTGTGAAGCCCTTCCACAGGCTGAAGAAACCCTCATGGCGGATCACCTTCATCAGCACATCCTAGGCAGACAGGCGGACACGGGGCTGCAGCCAGGCCCTAGCATTCCCGTCCCCCTGCCCACAGGGACCCTGGCCACACACCCCACCCCCCCACCCCGCAACCTCCCAGCCCAAGCCCCGCTTTCTCACCAGCCCGTTCTTATACTCCGGCTTCCCGTCAATCATTCGCATGTTCTGGATCCTGCGGGGAGAGGAGGTGGGGTCTGAGAGGCGGAAGGAAAGAAGCCCCCTCTGATGGGCCCCAGGCCCAAGCCCGCCCACTCACCGAGTCTTGACGATGTCCACGGGCATGGAGGCGGCGGTGGTGACAAGGCCGCTGATCATGCTGGCACAGAAGTGGCACAGGATGTTGTCAGTGAAGTACCCTGAGGGAGCGGGGCAGGGGGTGGCGGTCAGGCAGCGCAGAATCGGCCGGGCCGGGCGCGGAGGCGGCGGCTTTGCAGCGGCTCACCTGAGTCCAGCAGGAACTGCTTGGATTGTGAGTAGGAGGCGAGCTGGGCGGCGTTGACAACCACAGCCCGGGCCATGGTGGGGATGCAACCCTGGGGGGAGGGGGGGGAGGAGCAGCAGCAGGGGATGAGTTAGACGAGCCCGCGCTCACACCCGGCGTCCCTCCCAGTGCCCTGCCCCTCTGGTCCACTCACCCGCCACAGTGTGGGGACCCCCTCTTCCTGGGCGATGCGGATCAGGGCATTGAACACGTTTTTATAGCCACGACGCTGGTCGGGTGGAAGCCTGGTGGGAGTGCATGAGGAGCCCAAGCTCAGGGTGGCCCACCCTGGCCCGAGGGAGCAGAGGAAGGGAGGCAGTGAGCACTCTGCTCCGTATCAGGCAGGAGACACGGGTGCTTTCCTTAAGCCTCAGGCCTTGGGGTACAGGCGGTAATGGCTGCAAGGCTGGTACGTCAAAGCCACCAGCAACCCCGTGGGGGAAAGAGGGGGTTGTCCGTTCCCATAAGGAGAGGCAGTCTCAGAAACCCTAAAGGAGGTAGGGTATACCATAAGGCCGCTATGAGTCTGAATCCTGTGTGGCCAGGGCTTTGGCTTGGTTTGTAGAATCCATGGGACGGCCTGGGGGGTAAGGGGCGGGCAAGTGCAGGCCTGGAACTCACCGGCCATCAGCGGTCATGCGGATGAGAGCCACTTCGGCGGGTGTGCCCACAAAAGCACCGGTCGCACCTGCCGTCATGCCAATCAGGGCTTTCAGCAGAAAGCCAGGGGGTGTACCATCTGCCCCGGTCAGGCGCTCAAAAAGCACGGTGTAGATGCCAAGGCGAGTGGTGGTGTAGGTGGCTTGGCGCAGGAGGCCAGCTGACAGCCTGGGGAGCAAGGGACCTGGTGGGTGAGGCCAGGGTGCCAGTGGCCCACCTCAGCCCTGGCCTGCCCTCCCCTCGTGAGGCCCCAGTACCCAGTGTAGATGCCACCCAGTCCTTCCGTCCTCAGGATGCTGGTGAGGGCATGGAAGCTGGTTTTGTACTCCCTCGTCTTGGCCCCTTCCCCGCTCAGCTGCATGCGGTTCTTCACCAGGTCCAGGGGCTGGACAAAAACCGTCGCTCCCATCCTGGGGGGAGACAGGAGTGAAGTCAAGGCCAGGTGTCATACAGCCATCAAAGCCCACAGGTGGCAAAGGGGTCATAAAGGGCAGGGCCCGCCAGGAGAACCACCAAGGGTGCAGGTGGCTGACAGGCGAGTGTCTGGAAAACCCAGTGGCCCAGAAGGGGCTGGGCAACGGAAGCACACCATGCAGCTGCAGGCTGGTCAAGCGATGACATGGACGTGCACCCGGCGGCGGTGGTGGGGATGGAGGCATGCAGGAGGGGGACTCCATGTTGGCTGGCAGGGGTAGTGTCATGACCCAGGGCCCCTTATGATCCGGGAAAGTGGAGCAAAGGATTGGGAAACTCTGGGGCCCAGTCGAGAGCACGGAAGAACCTCGCGTGCAGCCCAGTGAAGGGCTCTGCAAGGGGAGCAAAGGTCCAGGCAGCCCATCAAGGGCCTCGGAAGACACTGGGGACTGCACTGAGCCGGGGCCAGCTCTGAGCGCTGCAACAGACCCACTGACGGTCACGGCCCGGTCCTTCCTCCTCCTTTCCCAGCCACGGGGCCTGAGCTTACCCGGCCAGGCCCCCAAACAGGAACTTGACGGACTTAGGGGAGGTACGGGGCTTCTCGTCCGCCCCGCCAGCCGCGGGACTCGCCGCCGCCGCCGCCATCGCCACTCAATGGGCCCCTCGGCTCCCGGTCCCGAGCGCGCGCGGCCCCGCTCGCGGCCAAGGTGACACCGCGCGCGCGCAACAGGAGCGAGGGCGCGCGCGCGCACGCCCCTCGGAGTGGCAGGTCCCGCACCGGCGGAAAGCTGGCGCAGGCGCGCGGCGCGCGGCGCAAAGGAGGCCGGGAGCGAGGCGCAGCCGGGAGGATGGGTGTGGAGAGAGGTGGGGCGTACGGGAGCCAGCGTGTGGGCGCACTTTTGACCAAATGGGAATCGCGGGGAGCAAGCCAGGAATGTCCCTGGCAGTCTCGCGAGAACGAGCGCGCCGAGCAGACGAAGCGGGGCGGGCTCTCGCGAGAGCTAGAGCAGGCTTTCACCAGGGGCGGGAGGAGGCGGAGGGGGAGGGGAAGCGCGCCGCGCATTCTCGCGACACTTGGAAGTACCGCGGCGGCGGCGGCGGCGGCGGCCACAGGGAGGAGAGGTTTGTAAACAGGGCAGCTCCAGGAGTCCGGGGGGCCCGAGGGGACACGCTCGGGCCGTCTTCGGGGGCGCCGGTGCCCCCTGCATCTCCGCAGGCACTGCCTCCACCTCTAACCTCCCCCTAACCGGCCTTTTAGGACCGGAAGTCCTTCAACTGGAGCGTCCGACGCTTGAAGTCGCTGTTCCTCTTTGCCGGAAACCCTTTTCCCAGGGATGGGAAGACGGCCCACCCGGCCGGAAGTCCCACCTCTTTGAGCTCCCCCCCCCCCCCCCCC
>PVJH01031115.1:0-16643 GCA_004026705.1 Nesogale talazaci
CACCTCCCACACCCAGGTGGGCTAGTCCCCTCCCCCCCCCCCCAGAGGCCTCCCTTCTGTCGTTCGGGTCCATTCCACCCCCCCCCCCCCCCCAGGGCTTCCCAGGCCTTGAGCCTCGTCCTTACCAAAGAGCTGGTGACGAAGAACTTCGTTCTCGTGCAGAGGATGAGGAACAAGGGGGTTGGGGAGGGTCCCGGCGGGGTAGGGGATCCGAGTCAGGTGGGACCCAGAAGCCAGGGGGTCGATGAGAGGGTGCACGGAGGCAGAAGCTGCAGGGCAAAGAAGAAGAAGGTGTCACCAGAGGTGGGTCTGGGGACCTGGTCATTGGAGTGAAGGTAGCCTGGAAAGAGAAGTGGGCCGTGAGACAGAGGGGGATCAGGATGGGGGAACGAGGGAGCCCACCCCAAGGGTAGACATGACAGAGGACGGAGAGGAACGGTGGCCCACACAGGGGCTGGTGTAGGAGCAAGGGGGCCTCTCTCAGGGGCGGGATGGCGGACTAAGGGAAGCAGCGAGGGGGGGGCACCTCCAGGCCCTGCAGCTGCAGGGCAAGAGAGAGGTTGTGAGGCGACCACCGGGGGAGGCAGCAATCGCTGGAAAGAGGCTCATGCCAGGCTGGAGGAGGGGCGTCTTGGCCACGTCAGGGAGGTCAGGGGTCTTTCTTACCTGCGTGGATGGCATCCTGCTGGTGCAGGTGCAGGTGCGAGTGGATGTGGGAGTGCTGGTGGTGATGGGGGGTCACGTTGAGCATCTGCAGCCGCGCCAACGGGTCGTTGCCCAGCGCTGCCACCCTTTCTGCGTGCTGCCGCTCAGCCGCCAGCCGCTCGGCATAGGACATGTCAGGCCGCAGGGCGGGCCCGGCCGCCAGGGCTAGCCTCTCTCTCTCGAGGGGCCCCAGGCTGGGATGGAAAGGGAAAGGGTGCAGGCCTGGTGGGCCGGGCTGCAGGGCCAGCCCCCCGTGCCGGGGGAAGGGATCGAGGCCCGGCCCGGGGACGCCGTGCAGGGGCTCCAGCTCGCTGGGCTTCACCTCGAAGCCAGGCTTGAGGCGGTCTCGGAGGTCTCGCTCCCGGGCTTCCCGCTCCCTCTCCCGGGCGGCTGGGTCACTGCTGTACAGAGCTGGGACATTGTAACCCAGGAGCCCTGGGTCCACTGCCCCCAGGGGCACGTAGAAGGGGTGGTTGCGGTTGCCAGGAGACATGACGTGGGGCCGGGCATATTCGCTGAGCGTGCGCAAGGCTGGAGTGTCGGGGCCCAGGTAGGGGGGCACTGTGGCCACCGCACTGCCTGGCTCAAATGGAGGGCGATGGGGCACTGGGCCCAGAGATGGGCACTCCACTGGAGCGCGGCCCTCCTGAGCCAACTTCTGCGGGGCAAAGGGAGAGAGGGCGTCAAGAGCGGCCGCTCCTGCCGGAACGCCGCGCCCCACCGACCCCCTTGGCGGGCCGGTCGGTTGGGGTGCTTCTTGGTTTTGCCCCCGTCAGTGTCGTCCTTTTCTTGTCACCCCTGGTCGTCCCACCCGCCTCTGGCCCTTCCCCCAACCCGGGAGCGCGGACAAGGCGCCCTCCCACCCCAAACCTGGCCGGGCTGCAGTGACTCCTCCTGCGCCCTAGGTGGCGATCGGAGCCTCCCCGCGCCTGCGCAGAGGGAGGCCGGGGCGCCGGGTGACGCGCCTGGCGACGTGGCGTGACGTGACGTGACGCACTCACCACGCTGCGCTCGAGCTCGCGCTCCTTCTCGCGCTCGCGCTCCTTCTCGCGTTCGCGCTCGCGCTCGCGCTCCTTTTCCTCGCGCGCGCGCTGCTCCGCCTCGCGCCGCACTTTCTCCACCAGGTCGGCCCGCTTCTTGGCCAGCTTGGAGCCCTCGAGCGGCACGAAGTAGAGGTCGCTGCGCGCGCACGAGTTGAAGCCGCGGTCCAGGTGCTTGTTGAACCTGCGGGCGCAGACCCCGAGCTAGTCCCCTTGGGGCCCTGGCCGCGGCACTCCCCGAAGCCTGTGGGCGCAGGGCCCCTCCCCGCCCCCGGCGCTCACCTGGCAGACTGACTGGCATGGCTGGGCACGTCCACCACCTTGGGAGGGGGCGAGGGGCTGCGGGCCGGCGGCACCGGGCTCTCCGGGGGCTCGTACTCCTCGGCCGGCTCCTGTTTGATCTGCGTGGCGCTCAGGGGGGGCCCCGGGGCCGGGGGCGCTGCAGGCGGCGGTGGCAGGGAGGTCATGCTCGAGGGCCCCGCTGGTGGTGGTGGTAGTGGCCCTGGCCCCACGGTGGGCGAGCCAGGCTTGAAGGTCCCTGGGCCGGCGGGGGGTGAGGCGCCTCGGTAGCCTGGTGGGGTCCCCGTTCGGAACAGGGGCGGTGACCCCGGCTTATATCCGGGTGGGGTGGCTGTCTTGTAGGCCCCCGGGGACGGGGCTCTCTTTCCATAGGGTGGGGGGCCGGGAGGGGAAGCGGTTTTGTAGCTTGCTGGCGAGGAGGCCACCGTGGCAATGACAGTGGAGAGGGTGGCAGAGGAGGTGGTGACTGGAGGCACCGGTGGGAAAGGGTACTGGGCGCCTTGGGGGCCCTGGTTAGGAGAGGGGTGTGAGCATTGGTAGGAGCCTTGAGAGGAAGAAGAGTTGGAAGAGGAGGAAGCTGGAGGGCCAGGGGGGCCTGCTTGGCTGTAGGAGACCTGGCTGTGAGGTGGGGGCAAGTGTGCTGGCCCTGGTGGGTAGGGCCTGAGAGACCCCAGGGAGGGGGACATGGCATAAGGGTGTGCGTGGTGAGTGCCACTGCCCTCTATGGGGTGGGGATATGCTCCGGGTGGGGGGGGGCCGGAGCTCCCGTGATGTGGTGGTGGCGGTGGTGGTGGCGGCGGCTGCTGCTGCTGCTGCTGCTGCTGCTGCTGGTGATGATGGTGGTGTGCTGGGGCTGGTGGGTGGGCAGTGGACTGGCCCCCAGTGGAAGGCGGGAAGGGGCCTGGATGAGTGTTGCTATTGGCTAAGAGGCGGCCATAGGGAGGAGGTGGGGGGGGACCCTGGCTCCACACAGCCTGGGAGGGGAGAGAAGGCTGGGTATATTTGGGTGGCTGATTGGAGACAGAGAGGCTTGCTGGGGGCGGGAAGGCATGAGGATAACTGGGTAGTGCCTGGGAAGCTGGGTACTGGGAGGCAGAGGCCGAGGGAGAACTGGAAGAGGCTGCTGCAGAACTATTAGAGGAGGAGTAAGGGTACCTCAGAGGAGGGGCAGGGGCAGAAGAGGAGGAAGTGGGGGGCAGAGGGTGGGGCGAAGGGGCCAAGGTCGGGCCTTTCTCTGGTCCACCTATGCCCTGCCCCATGGCGTGGGGGGAGGGCAGATGCCCCGGGAGTGGCTGAGCGCCTAGGCCCGGAGGAGAGGCAGATGCATTGTTAAGCGGCCTCAGGGCAGGTGGCGGGGGCAGATTTGGTGTCACATGGGGGAAGGTGGCTGGTGGAGGAGCAGAAGGGAGACCCCCACTACCCACTGGAGTGGGAGGTGGTTTTGCTGGGGGAGCACCACCAGCCCCGGAGCTTGATATGGAAATGGGGGTGGTGGGTGGAGGGTGCTGCTTGCCCCCACTGGGGGCCCCTACTGAAGGGGCCGCCCCTCCCCCCTTAGGACCCAGTGGTGGTCCGGACAAAACTCCCCCGCCTGCTCCTGTGGGGTAGAGCTGTGGGTGAGGAGGTGGGGCTCCGGGAGGAGCCTGGAACATTCGAGCGGCGGGGGGCTCCATGGGAGCATGATATCCAGTGGGTGCCACAGAAGGGTGGGGTTCAAAGCTAGGCTCGGGCTGCCGGGGGGTGCCCTCTGCCGGGGACGGGGAGGGAGGAAAGAGTGGAGGTGGGTGGTAGGGGCGGGCTGGACCCTGGGACAAGCCGGAGGATGAGTCAGAGTCGTTCTCCACACTTCCAGGGCTGTAGATGCTGGGGGAGGTGCTGCGGTTGTCCTGGTCAATATCCCTAGGGTCACTGCTGCCATCATCATTCAGGCTCCGCCCATCCAAGCTGTCCAGATCCGAGGGAGACTGTGGCCGAGGGAGTTCCTGCTGCAGAAGAAGAGGGACTGCTTCCCATTCTAGATCCGGGCTCTCCTTTGCACAAAATCATCTTCCCCTCAAAGCTTACCTGTGCCGGAATGCGATGAGAACTGGTACTCAAGTCCACCTCTGTGCCATTTGGGACTCCCCACCCCCTGCGTTCTCGGGCGCTCCTTAACGGCCAACTCAGCCTCCCGCCTTACCCCGGCCTTCCCCTCCTCCAAGTCCCTCTCCCCCCTTCCACACCCGAACCCGGCTGTCTTCCCCACCTCCTATCTCATCTCATCTATTATCCCTTTAATTAACCATCTTAAAAATACTTCATTCTTAAAAAGACAACTTAAACATTTCCCTTCGATGATGCACTTGTACCTTCTAACAAGACTTCTTACCCCAGACCACCACCTCCCTAGCCGTATGTTGAAAACCAGGACCTGGGGGGAGAGTGGGGCGAGAGCTAGCATCTATCAAACTCCTCCATTCCCCTTCAGTCCTGCCCAGTCAACTAGTAGACTCTCCCCCAAGCCCTAAAGATCAATCTGCGAGATGGTGGCTTTAAAAACCTAAGACAGGGCTTTTCTCCCATATCCGGGGTGGATCAAGGTAGGCACTGCAAGTAAAGGGCAGCCTGGAAGAATAAACATTCAGAAAACGGGTCACCTGGCTGCAAAGGCTTCTCACCTCCGTTTTAGTCTTCTTGGGTGCACTGGTCTCCTCATTTTCACTCTCTGAGATCTCCTCACTGCGGCTCTGTTTGCTGGCCTTCGGGGTAGAAGCTTCCTCTACTCGGGCCTTCTGCTGGAGGAAAACTTCGTCTTATCCCTCCAGTCTCCCAAGCCTGGGGAGGTGCTGAGGTCCCTGCCGGACAGGAAATGCCCCCAGAACGAACACACACACACACACAGTCCAATCAAGGCATCCTGTGGGAGGGCCTGAGGCAGAATACCTTGGCTGACTGCCGAGACTTCTCTGCTTTGCCATCACTGCTGGACGTGCTGACCCCTCCAGGGGAGGCCCGGCCCCTCGATCTCAGTTCTTCCCGGGGCCCAGGGGCCTCTTTCTTCCGTCCACTCCTCATTGACATCTGAGAAAGGAGGGGAGTGATTTTTCGTTTCGCTTTACATCAAACCCAACTTGGGTGATGGGCATTATTGGTATTTTTGTCAGGCCCTACCCTACCCCCCGCCCCCAACCTTCCATGCCCCTCGCTTGTTACTTACTGAGTCTTTATTCTGTCGTGTCTTCATTCTTCAGGCTGTGGAGACCCCATTCTCCTCTGCCTGGGCAGCTGAATACAGAAACTTCTCTGCTTCACCTCACGTTTCCCACCACGGTGGCTGGGGAAGTAGGAAGCAGCCGCTCCAAGTTCCCAGTGTAGATGCCTGGACCGTGCAGGATCTCGCTCCAGGGAAGTCTCTAGAAGGAGACCAGCAGGGTCACTAGTTGCCTATTAGGGTCAATACTGCGGTGCTTGCCCAAGGACTTTGGCTGTTTTGCCTCGGGGACGAGCTCAGCTCACCCACAAGTTAGTGAGAAATCCAACCAGCCCACCGCCAATGAGCCAATCCAGACTCTGAACAACCCTTGACAGGGTTTCTGAGCCGGTAAATGTTTACAGCAGCACGCAGCCTTATCTTTCTCCTCTGGAATGGCTGTGGGGTATTGAACTGATAACCTTGGAGTCGGCAGCCCTACACCACAGGGCTCTGTGGGCCACTAGGGCTCCTTACAGAGAGAAGCTGCTCACAGTATAGCCTCTTTTCTCCCAGGGAGGCAGGAAACAAGAAGTACAGTGACCCTGATCCCAAAGATCATACTGTTGTGCCCTTGAGGATCCCTCAGGAACATCTGTATGCACACACACTCCAGAGCTGCTGCTTTTTTTTTTTTTTTTTGGCATCACTGCCCTCTGGTGGTGGGAGTAGGAGGCCCAGCCTTTGCTCCTGGGAGCTGGAATTGAACCTCCATCCCAGTGGGCCACAGCACAGAGCTTCTTTCACACAGGAAGTAAAAAGTAATGAAACTTGAGTACTATAATACTGAGTACATGCTGTATTTAAGCCTTGTACACACAAAACCTCATGTATCATAACTAACCCAGAGAGACAGGTAGTCTCATGATTATTCCCACTGTATAAAGGAGGGGACTTGAGGCTCGAAGAATGAGTCTCACCCCGCTCCTCACAGTGACGCCCACGTCTCTCATGCCAAGCCCATGTTCACTCTTCTATAGTCTGCTGTATTGTCTTCAGAAGCTAGTAAGGAGAAGTTTCAGAAGGCCTAGATCCGTTCCAGAGGTCTGAATTTTGTTCCCCCCCCGCCCCCCCGCATCAGACAGGAGGGGCCCTGAAATGTACATGGGACAGTACAAAGGAAGCACAGGCCTAGTAATCCCCAAACCAGCCCTAACTACCTCCACACTACAGTGAGTAGTGAGTGTCCCCAACTCTCCGTTTGCACTTGCTATCTTCCGGAAGCAATTTCTTACCGATTTCCCCTTTGAACATTCTCCACAAATGGTATGTCTCTACAGGTGTTCTTTCTTGGTCTTGACCTTTGAACCCACTACAGTAGGAAGTCGTGAGTTAAGTGCCACTGGCCTCACCGGGAACCAAGGAGATTTCTGCATCTACTCTGAGGTAGGAGTGCTGGCAGGTCAGTGGCATATCGCCTTTCTACAGCATCTTTTCCCAAGGAAGACTGAAAAGAACTCTCATTCAGGTCCACGTCTGAGGTCAGGAGCCTTTCCAGAAACTACAAGAATTTTCCCTGAGTCACAGAATAGCTGGTATAATGGCCCGGGTCTTCTGAATTTTCAACTGATGGTCTCCCGACCTACTGGAACTTTCTTCCATGTCCTGTTTCAGTCAGCTATACTTATTGCCACATGTTAGAATTGTTATGTAACTAGTTTGAAAATACTGTCAACCCCCCAAATGCAAAGGACACCCCCCATATAACACAAGGGGGGAAAAACTGAAACAAAAGCCCCACAAAGATGACTGAGTGGCTGTCATCTTTGTCACCCTCTCTCGAGCTGGGTGCCCCTGTGTCCTCCAATCACAGAGGCGGTTCACCGAACCAGTCTGGATACAGAAGGTCACGTGACACCGGAAGGTACCTGGACAAGGGAGCATTCTGTGCCCCTCAGCTCAGCTTTTCTGCATCAGTTGGCGTCATAAAATTAGCCCAAGTGACAGTGAAGGGGAAAGCAAGCGGTCACAGGACGGTAACCAGATGGGGAGAGAGAGGCAGGCTCCGGCTGGATTGCACAGAACTCGTTTCTGGAACCACCGAGTCAGACCGCACTCCTCGCCAGAGCAGCCAGTCACTGTAACATTTATAGAACACCTATGTGTCTCACAACACACGAAGCCCATCTGCCGCGATTACCTGACCACAAAGAGAAAATGGTTGACTGGACCTGGAAACTGCCAAAGGGTTGAGAAACAGGAGAAGAACAAGGAAAAAAGATCAAAAAACCCAGAAAAAGGCCTGCAGGTCCACTTTAAAAAAAAAATGGTTTGGGTTTTGTTTTTTTTGAATTGGAAAGGCTATAAAAAGAAATACGATCAAGTCACAAGGCTTTGTGGGAGACTTGTCGGGTGAATTTCAGGATCATTGACCCAGCCCTCCTCATTCCAGACCTGCCTGACCAGCAAACCAGTCCAAAGTGTCTCCTAGATAAGGAAGCAGCCCAGAGCTGCAGATAATGCCCTGCCTAAACTGCCAGGGAACCCAGGGTTGTCTGAGCGGCCTCCGAGATCACCTAGCCTGCAAGTCTCTCCATTGACTAGCATGCAGAAGCCGAAAATGACTCGCCCAAGGTCACAGCGACACAAGACCAGGCCCAAGTCTCTTGGTTCTCATTCCAGGATATTTCCATTCTACCAGGCCCAGCCGTGGCCCTCTCCCCTGGGCCACCCTCACCTGGGACGGAGCCCGGTCATTCCTACAAGGTCAGAAATAGAAGGTGGCAGGTTAGGTGAGGAAAGGGTCACTGTGAGGATAGTTTGGGAAAGAGGGAAAAGGATATTCCCAAATATCAGTGAAGAGACAAACAAAGAACAAAACAACAGCCACAAAAAAACCAAAAAGGTCCTTGACAGTAAGGGAGGTAGAGGTCAAAAAGAACAGAAAAAAAAAAGGTAAAACAACATTTCCGTCTTCCCACCATACCTTGGAGGGAGAAGGGGGAGAGTTGGCCCTGAAAGTGACATGTCTACCTTCTCCAACAGCCTGCTGGATGGGAGGGGGTGCATCCCCTGGGGAACCTCTTATCCACAACAGCACCACAAACATCTTCTAGAACAGCAGCAGTTCTCAACCTGTGAGTCATGACCCTTTTGGGGGTCCAATGACCCTTTCACAGCGGTCGCCTGATTCATAACAGGAGCTACATGACAGTGATGAAGTAGCAACGAAAATAACGTTATGGTTGGGGGCCACCCCAACATGAGAAGCTGTATGGAGGGGTGAAGGCCTTGGGTTGAGAACCGCTGCTCTAGAACACAGCCAAGTGCTAAGAACTGGGAGCCCTGCTGCCCCCCCCACCCCCCCACCCAAGGGCACAGCCACACTGAGGTCCGATCAAGATTTGGAACTCCCACCTATTGGACATCGCACTGGGCCACTGCCATGGCAACAAAATGGCACCCCCACCCCCAAGGGACCCTCCCAGGGGTCCGCCTGGCACAAAGGGAGATGTTCCAGCTACAGGCAGTCTCGTAGACCCTCTACAGAGGCCACAGCTGGAGGGACCAAGAGTGCTCTGGGGGATGGAGGGCAGGGCGGGGGTCACTGCTGGGTTGGAGTGCCTGTGGAACATGCCAATTCTTTCCTGCTCGGCCCTCCCGGGACCCTTGCGCCTGTCTCCCATCTTCCTCGGAGTGGCGGGCGGGCCAGCACTACAGGCCGGGCCCGCTCCCAGAAGTAAGTGTGCGTGAGATGGAGAAAATGGTCTGAGGTGACCTGCAGCGAGGGAGAGAGAAATGAGTCACAAAGACATCACCTTCCCACTCCCACTCCGCAAAGCCCGGCTGCTCTCAGCCGCGGCCCACTCCTCGCCCCTCCCCAGGGCCGCCGCTCTCCCGGTTCCACCGCCTTCCTCCCTCGGCCACAAGCCCACTCGGGGCGCCTACCACACCCCTGCCCCCGCTCGCGGCCCCCTCCGCTCAACGCCCGCCCGGCCTGCACCCACAGCCCCGGCCGGCGGCCTCCAGGCATTTCCAGCCGGAGCGCGCAAGCCCCACCTCGCTGCCAGCTCTCCAAGCCGCCGTGCCTTCACCCCCGTGCCCTCCGGGGAGCCTGCCGCCCACAGCCCCCCGCCCCGGCCACGGCGCTCTCCTCCTCCGTGCGGGGGTCCCAGCTGCCCCCCGGGGCCCGCCGTCCTCCTCCGCGGCCCCCCCCACCTCTCCCCGGCTCCCCGAGCGAGCCTCGGGGGCTGAGGCCCCACCCCCGGGCCCCCATCGTCAGGCTGGGCGATGCCCGCAGTGGGGGTACCGGACGGGGAGCACCACCGACGCAGGCGGGGGAGCGGGGGAGCGGGGCCGGGGGCCGGCCCGAGGCCCGGGCGCCGGGGCTGCTTACCTGGCTGGAGCTCGGGACGGCCGGCTGGCGGGCTCCGGGGCTCCGGCGCTTCCGGGGGGCGGCGGCGGCCGCTCCCCGCCCCCCGCTCCTCTCCCCGGCTTCAGTCCCCGCCGCGACGGCGGCGGCGGCGGCCGCGGCCCCCCCGCAGGGCGGCCCCCATCTCCCGGCCCCTCCCCGCCGCCTGCGGCCCCCGGCCCGCGCCCGCTGGCGCGCTGGCTCCCTGGCGCCCTGGCCCGCGGCCGCCCCGCGCCGCCGCGCCGCGCCGCGCCGCCTCCCCCGCCGCCCGGAATGCCGCGGCCGCGCCGCTCGCCCCCGCCGCCCGGCCGCTCCCGGGCGCAGCCCCGCGCCGCCGCCGGCCCCCGCCCCCTCCCGCGCCCCCTCCTCGGCCCTCCCCGAGGCCAGCAGGGCCCCGAAACGGTCCCGGCCCGGCGCGGGGCTGCGGGCGGGCGGGCGCGTCCGGCCACTCGCACAGGAAAGCGGCGGCGCGGGGAGGGCGCTGGGGAGCGGGGGATGGGAGAAGGAGGGAGAGGGGAAGGAGGGAGCGCGAGCCGCGGAGGGAGGAGAGGGGCCGGGAGGGAGCCGCGGGGAGGGAGCGCGAGGCGAGCGGGGGGGGGGGGGGGGGGGGGGGCGCGAGCGAGTGGGCCGAGGGGCCGGGGCGCGGGGAGGGAGGGGTCCGCTGCAGCGGAATGTGGGGAGCCCGCGGGCCCGACGAGGGGGAGCGCCGGCCCGAGGGCCGCGGGTGGTAGGGGCAGAGGGGGGCGGCGGAGAAGTTTGGGGCCACCAGGTTTGTGGCAGAGACGAGGTGGGTGGAGCTTGGGGGTGACGGTGTAGAGATTGGGGTAAAGGAGTTAAGACTGACAGAGATTGGGAAAATGGCTGGCGCTCCGGGGGTGGGTGGGGGACAATGAGGTGTGTGGCTAGGAGGAAAGAGGACCGAAACTTGGGGTGCTCGCGTCGGACTGGCATGAAGCGGGAAGCGTTTGGGGGCTTATCGCCAAAGAGAAAGGGGATGAAAGTTTGAGGTCCTAAGAAGAGAGGAAATGAAAGGCTGCAACCGTCTGCGCGGCTGGGATTTCTGGGCCAGCAGAGTTGGGGTGATGGATGGGGAGGGAGGGAGGGAGACTAAGAGGTGATAAAGCGCAGGGCAAAGCCCTGAGGAGGGGTCAGTCCGAGGGGGGAAGGGAAGGAAGCCTGGGGACTCAGAGGAGGACATCGAGGCAGGGCCCATGCTTGTTCCCTGAGCCGGGCTCTGGGTAGGACAAGAGGGCAGAAGACAGAAAGGTGGCTGGATTCTGGGGTGCAGAGAATTGAGGGTTTGCAGGACAAGGCAGATAGAATTGTAGGGGGAGGGGGCTTACAGAAGATGGGAAAAACATGGCCTTTGGTATCAATTCGGAAGAGGGAGGGTCATTGATGAGGACAATGACAAAAGGCAGGGCTGAAGGAAGGTCCCTTGAAAGAAGTGCTAAGATACAGAGGAGGACATGCTCTCTGTGGGCAGGGGATATCTGTATAGGAGGGTTGGGGGACCGGCCTCAGACCCTTCTGGCGGGTGCCTTCCCCTTTTTCATTCCCAAGTCCCTTTGAAGTCACCACTGATGAGGTGCACTGGGCCACCGACTGGAGCTCAGGCTCCAGGTGGAGCCCCATCCGGCGCGTCCTGGTGCCCTGGCCTCAGCCATGCTCCAGGCAGCCAGGTCTGCACCACCACCCTCCTTCCCCTCTGCTCCCCAAGGCCCCCGGCAGCCAGCACCCCACCAGGACACATCGCCCGCTGCCCCTGGGCTCCCTCGCTGGGCCCACACCGAGCAGCTCTTTCTCCCAGGACAAAGGACACCAAGACACTGGGTGATTTTTGGCAGCTGAGATTGGGAAGGCCAGAGGAAGGGAGGGAGGCAGCTGGGAAACAGCAAGAGCTGGAGCTGGAGTCCGGATCAGGAGCCCTTGGTGCTCCAGATTTGGGGGGAGTGGTCGAGTAGTTGGCCGGGTCAGGCCAGCCAGAGGCAGGGATGGTGCCCTGAACTGGCAGAAGCCCCTGTCTCCGGGGAAGGGAGGAGGCGGGCTGCCCTGCTGTTCGGTAGATGTCATCTCGTGCTTCCCCAGGCCAAGGCTCAGCCACAGTCTGAGAGGCCCCGGTTCTTCTGTGGGTTCTAAGGCACTGGAGGTTGGGTTAGGATCAAGAACCAGAAGGCTCCCCTGGCTTAGCAGTGACTCACCATCCTAAAGTCCCTCCCCTCCCATTTGGTTAGTGCTGACCGCTCCCTGCCCACTCTCCCTTCCCCTCCCCTGCAGCCTTCCAGAGAGCAGGCCAGCTCCTGCCTCCCTGAGCTCCAAGACTCCTTCCCTCCTCTGCGTTCCAAGACCGGAAAGAAACCCGCCCCCCCCCCAACCCTGCTCCTCCACACACTCCTCCCTCCTCGCTTGTGCATGTCGCCATTCTCCCAGTGGGTTTGAGTCCTGGCCCGGGTCCCCTCTCCCTTTAGGCTGAGAGCTTCTCCCTTGTTCTTCACCCACCCAGAGGTGTCAAAGGATGGTGACAAATCTGTCCCAGCCCCAAAGGACAAACTGCCTTGGGTGTGAAGTAGGAAGGAGGGGAGTGGGGAGGGGGAGAGTTAGCGAAATGGAGGCCTGCCCCCTTCCAATGCCCCTCCGAGTGAGGGCCAGACTCACAATTCAGCTTCAGGGAGCATCACATACACACCTCACGGTCCCTCACCCCAGCCCCCCATGCCCCCAGAACCCACTGGTCTCTAGGCAACGGCACAAAGGGAGAGTGGAGAGAGGGGCCAGGGAGGCCCAGGCAGAGTTAGAGGTAACCCAACCAATCCAATCCAGTACCTGGGGAGGGCGGGGCCGAGCTTGGGACATGGCTGTCAGAGAAGGCACAACAGGGCAGGGAGGGAGGAAAGAAAGGGCACTGGTTAGGGAATGTGGTCCAAACCAGAACCAGAGTAATCCTGGTAGGTCTGGGAGGCGGGGGGGGGGGGGGGGGGGGGGGGGGGGGGGGGGGGGGGGGGGGGGGGGGGGGGAGGGGGGTGACCCCCAAGAGAGACAGAAGGCCTGCTAGACAGGAGGGCCTCGCAGAACAGGAAGGACAGAGATGCCCACACTGACATCAAGAGGCATGGAAAAGAGGCGAAAATGGCTAAAGTGTCAGGGTGGAGAGGGTCGAGAGAAACGGGCCCTGCCCAAACCAAACTGGATCCCTTTAGCCCAGGCGTTGGGCAGGTAGCGGGAGCCCAAGGCCAGAAATGTCAGAGCCCGAGTGCAGGCCTACAAAGAGGACATAACGTTTGCGTGCCTCCTGCCCCTCCTCCAGCGGTCAGCCGTGCCCTCCCACAGAACCTCAGCTCCCTCTAGTGGCCACAGCTCCCCAAAGGACAGGCCCCTCCTGCTAGAATCCAGGCACTGACTGCCCCCAGTTCCTCCTCTTGGTGGTCCCTCAGTTGGACGTCTGCGATCGATCGCTGGAGAGATGCAGGCCTCGCTAGCCTGTGCACAGCCTGACCCAGCCGAAGACTAGCCAGGACTCCCTGAGGCCTCCCCCTCCCGGACCTGCTAACAGTTCCCCCTCTTAAAGGGAAGGGGTGATGGCCGGGCCGCCTTGCTCTATCCCAAAACTAGCCAGGATTTGCAGGAACGAGGCTGAGTCAGGGAGCTGGCTCCACGCTCCAGTGTGCCCACAGCTTTCCTCCTGGGGCAATGTCAGGCTCTCCCTCTGGTTAGATGGGTCCGGACATACCCCGCTTCCTCCGGGAGGTTTCCAGGGGCTGCATTTCAGAGGGAGGTCAACAGACCCTTCTTCGAAGGCAGCTCTGAGTGGACTCAACCCCTCTACCTGGCTGGTTAGCAAATTAACTTTTATCTGTACCTCCCAGGGATCCAGACCCCAGGTTCAGAACCCCAAATACCCACTGGGCCGGAGGGCAGGGCAACTAGGGCCCCGGTTGCTTTGCCTTCTCTCCCCGCTGCCCTCAGAGACTGGAGCTAAGACTCTTCAGACACAACCACACACTGTGATTCAAACTTTAATGGTGGTGCTCTCAATGCCACGGGGGGGGGGGGGGGGGGGGGGGGGGGGGGGGGCGGGGAGGGGTAACTGTGGGACGTGGCACAGGGGAGTGAGACATTGCTCTGGTGCAGCGGAGGGAGAACGGGACCCTCGGGCTGGGGAGAGATTGACAGGAGGGGAGTCCCCCAGGCGCACAGTCCCACCCCTGGGCCAACCCAGGCTTCCTTTAAGGATGCGTTCCCCCAAAGGAACTAAAGCAAGGCCCTTTAATGCTACGCTCCCCTCTCCAGCAAGATCGCCCACCCCAGGTTAGCTTGGGGTCCACAGACGAATGAGAAACAGACACACAGTCCCTTGGGCCTTAGAGGTATGAGGAAATAATTAATGGAATGAATAGAAGATACATACATGGGTACATACAGACACACAGACACTGAAGCCTTAGACCAGGAGGCATGGCCACACCCCGAGCACTTAACCTCCACTCCAGCCCTGCCCTCATGTGCAACATGGGACACTCACGGAGCGAGTGGGAAGCACCAGTTCACACACGGACGGTGCCCCTGGCACTCCCTGGGCACTGACCCTGGTTGTTCCTCCACGAACTCCCCTGTAATCCTCATCCCAGTGTCCGGGTTTTGAGGAGTGAGAGTAGAAAGGAAGGCAAAGTGGAGAATGTGGGTTAAGGGGGGGCAGAAAGGAGAAAGCAAAGACAGCATAGGGAGGGGGCAAGCCAAAGAGCAAGCGGGTGGTCGCCAGGGGTGTTCTGGGCTCCGTGGGGCTCAGGAATCTCAGCAGGTGAACTATCACAGATCAAGACAGGGAGAAAGGGGGAGCGAGGATGGGAGAGAAGCTCCAGTCTCCAGGCAAGAAGGGGGGGGTCACAGCACACTGGGATTGCGGAAGTTATGTCCGGCGAAGCGCGCCTCATCGCCCAGCTCTTCTTCGATTCTGGGAGAGATGAGACGAGAGAGAGATCAGGAAAGCAGTCGGGTTCTGCTCCCCTCCCTGGAAAGCCCTCCAGCCCACCTGCGCCTGCGTCCCAGGATGAGCATTCCAGCCTGCCCATGTGGCCTCTACTCACCCAGGCCATGACTATCCAGCACTGTCTATTACCAAGGGACCCTAGGGGATGTTGGTTATGCATAGGGCTGCTAACCACAAGGTCAGCAGTTCAAAGCCATCCCCCTGTTCCATGGCAGAAAGATGAGGCTTTCTACTCCCATAAAGAAGTGCAGTCTCAGACCTCCATAGGGGCAGTTCTACCCTGTCCTACAGAGTGGCTGTGAGTCAGCAGTGCGATTGTTTTTTTGTTTGCTTTTGGACACACTGCTCGTAGGCTCTGGGCACTGGAGATAAATGGCAGTTCACAGGGATTTTAATCCACGGGGCCTGTGGACTCCCAGTCCCCAGACTCCCCTCACCTCATAAGTTGGTTGTACTTGGCCAGGCGCTCAGAACGACAGGGAGCACCAGTCTTAATCTGAAACATGCCAAAAGATAAAGCCGCTCAGGGGCGGCCAGTTCACACACCTCCACCCCACCGCCCCCGGCAACTTAAACCTCCTCTCAAAATTCCCCTGGTCACCTCACCCATCTGCAAAGACAGTCACTTGAACCTAGGTCCCACAAGAAACCCCCTTCCACTCACCGGGCAGCCCCACTCACCTGTCCTGTACACAAGCCCACAACCAGGTCGGCAATGAACGTGTCCTCCGTCTCTCCTGAGCGATGGCTCACCATGACCCCCCAGCCATTCTCCTGGGCCAGCTTGCACCTGCATCCAGACACCCACACTGAGCCCCCAGCCCAGGGTCTCACCGAGCACCAGCCGGCTCTTCCCAGCCCAGACGGGGACACTGGTCTAAGTCCAGAAATAATTCCAAGGGAGAGGGGTGCTGGTTAGAGAGCAATAGGTGAGAAAGGTGAAGGTGACCAGGTTCCCTGCTCTCTTGTGCATCCTGGGGCGGGACTGGGCAGCGGCAGCACTCGCAGAAAGGGGTCTGGGGTGAACATGCGAGGAATGGGAGTCACTCACGCTTGGATGGCTTCAGTGACCGAGCCGATCTGGTTGACCTTGAGCAAAAGACAGTTGCAGGCCTTTTCCTCCACGGCCCGCTCAATGCGCTTGGGGTTGGTCACGGTCAAGTCATCCCCCACCACCTGGATCCCGCCATTGGCTGTGAACTTGGACCAGGCAGCCCAGTCATCCTGGTCAAAAGGATCTTCAATGGAGACCACTGCAGAGGAGGAGGAGTGGATGGTTTCTGTATCGGGCAGTCACCACCCCCACCCCGCCCCTGTTTCCTCACTGAGTCTGCCCATCTTTGCTCCCATCCCAAAGGGAGCTGACCCTACCGGATGCTAATTCTGAGTATTCCGTGAAACCTTCCAAGACCAAAGGCTGGGGCCTGCTGCACAGCCTGTTGTCGTATTTCTCTGAGAGCTAGAGTCTTTCCTTGATGCTACTCTAAATCCTGCCTTCTGCAGTGTACTTTACTTTGTTCTGTTCTGCCTTCGAGAATTAGAGCCTCGGTAGATGTGGAGAAGCTGACCCAGTTCATCCTCCACCTTCCTTTTCTCGTCACACATCAGTCCTAGGTCCTTTCCAGGGCTGAGTCCATCACAGCTACTGGCCTGTGCTAGTTACAGGTCCTGCTCAGTCCATTCATCTCTCCCCATCACGATCCATGGAGCTCCAGGGCCATCACAGGCCCCTACGGATCTCCGTCCCAAACAAAACGAGTCTGTCTCTGCCCCTTCACCCCCTGCCTGGTCCCTCCGGCTCTTCTGAAGGCACTTCCCCCAGGCCCCAGAGTCAGCAGCCCTGCCCCGGCCTCTCCGCAGACTCCCAGTCCTCACCAGGATAGTTCCTGACGAAGTCCTGGTAGAGGGCCCCCAGCTGGTCCCCAGTGATGCACCGAGCAGCATCGGGAGGAGACTTGAAGTCCAAGTCATATTTGCCATCCCGGTAAAACTCTGAGGCAGCGACATCCATGCCGATGACAATCTTCTCGGTGT
>PVJH01031116.1:0-24082 GCA_004026705.1 Nesogale talazaci
CATAAATCCAGCTAGACCAGGAGATGTACAGTGAAGTTGGAAACATGGGAAACTTAGGATAGATGATCCATCAAGACTAGTAATAGGAGTGGTAATACCAGGAGGGTGGAGGGATGGAGGAATAGAAAGGGAGAACCAACTTCAGGGATCTACACGTAGCCTCCTCTCTGGGGCATGGACAACAGGGAAGTGAGTGTTGGGACACACTGTACAGTGTACAGGATGAAAAAATAATTTGTAAATTACTAAGGGTTCAAGGGGAAGGGGGGTGGAAGGGTAATATAGGGAGCTGATAATGGGGGCCTGGAGGGAGGGAGAATGTTTTGAGAGTGATGAAGGCAACAGGTGTGTAAAAGTGGCCTGCATACAACAGATGTTGTTAGGGACTGTGATGGGAGTTGTATGGGCCCCACAATAAAATGATTCATTGAAAAAAAGGGGGGTGGAGGGGAAAGGTGAGGTTTGTTTTTTTTTTAAAGAGGAGCTTGTACCAAGGGCTCAAGTGGAAAATGTTGGGAAATGTATGTGGAAACATGTGTGCAAATGTGCTTGATACAAATGATGTTCTGAATGTTGTAGTAGCTATAAGAGCCCCCAATAAAATTAAAAAAAAAAAAAAGTCCAAAATATCACCCTCCTAAAGATTGTGAATTTCACTGCAACTTTATCATGAAGAACCCAACACCCATCTCCCTTCCACGGATCAGTGTTAGTTAGCAAGGCCTGTGTGAAGACTTAACAGCATCACCTGCCTCCGGACACTGTGCATGAGATTTTCTGGCCCTAAATATACAGCCTCATTCTTATCAAGGTAAGATGTCAAACAAACCCAAGTGGTCTATACTCCACAAAATAGTTGACTAGGGCCCCTCCAAAGTGTCACAATGATTAAAGGTGAAATAGGCTGAATTATCACAGACTGGCGGAGATTCTAGAAATGTAACTGAAGGCACCCTGCGATTCTGGAACAGAGAAGAGGCATCATTGGTCAGGGGAATGATGAAATGAAAGGCTATAATTTAACTAATTAAAAATTTTAACTGTGCATCAAAGAACAAAAGTCGAATCATTGAGAATGAGGAAGAGGGCAGAGAAGGGACCAAAGCCCATCTGTAGGCAATTAGACATCCCCTTACAGAACAGTCTCAAAGAGGTGACCAGTCAGTCAGAGTGCAGTGTAGCAACTATGAAACCTGCAACTTTCCTGTAGTTCTTAAAATGCTTCCTCCTCCCCACTATCATGATCCTAATTCTACCTTACAAATCTAGCTAGACCAGAGGATGTACACTGGTACAAATAGGAACTGGAAACACAGGGAATCCAGGAGAGATGAACCCTTCAGGAGCAGTGGTGAGAGTGGCGATAACGGGAGGTAGGGTAGAAAGGGGGAAACAATTACATGGATCTACATATAATTCCTTTTCTGGGGGTGGATAATAGAAAAGTGGGTGAAAGGAGATGTCAGACAGTGTAAGACATGACAAAATAATAATTTATAAATTATCAAGAGTTCATGAGGGAAAGGGGATCAGGGATGGAAGGGGAAAATGAGGAGCTGATACCAAGGACTCCACTAGAAAGCAAATGCTTTGAGAATGATGAGGACAACAAATGTACAAATGTGCTTGACATGATGGATTGATATAGGGATTATGATAAGAATTGTACGAGCCTCCAATAAAATGATTTCTTTAAGTTAGCTAAAACAACATCTAAACTGACTCTGTTTTAAAGTCAGCAAGGGGAGAGAGAGCGAGAGCGCGCACGCAAATGCAATATCACAATTACTCCCCAGTCACTCAGGATAATTGCTTCACAACTCTAAGCCCAATTGAGAGAGGAGTGTTAAGAACACTCTTCACTCTCAGTAAACAGAGAGAAATCCGATAATCACAATTTAAATTTGTACCTTTCATCCTTAAATGGTAGCGCAATAAGTAATGTGGTACTCGAAATTAAACTCCTACAGAGAGGGTGGCAGGGAAGAGGAAGGAAGCCAGATGAAATATGGATTGTTGACATTACCTAAAAAAATCTTGGAATTCCTCCGTTTCGGTAGAGCTCCACCGGATGCCCCTCTGACCTTCTGGAAAAAAAAAAAAAAACACAGGAGATGGTTAAAATGAAGTCTGTGGAATAAAAACATTAAGATGGGTAGGGGGGAATGGAAAGGAAGTACTTGCAGATTCTCAGTTTTTATTAAAGGCCAAGAGGAAATATTCAACTTATCAAGGAAAAAAAATCAGGAACTTGACCCTGGTCATGAAGGTAGGTGAAGGGCAATGCTATTTTTTCACTTGATACTTTTACCAACAACACACACAGTACTTCTGGGGACTTTTTGGGGAAAGGGAAATGAGAAAAGAGGGATTAAGGTAAAGTAGAGGCTTAGCTTTCCAATCCACATGGGCTCCCAAGAGATCTAGCTTGAAGTTTTCATTCCAGGAAAGACAGTCAAGAGTGAAGCTGGTGAGCTTCTTGCTCCCCTGCCCGCCCGCCCACTGGGCCCGGGCTTCAGTTTGAGCATGCTTGGCAAATATTAGCAAATGACTATCACAGAATACTCACAGATACTCCAGTCAACAATAACGTCACTCTAACTTTTATTTTTGGAGCAGATGACTATGTTTGCCCCTCTGAGCTTCATGTCCTTTCTGCCTCGGGTGGGGTCCCCTGTCAGCAGTAAGTGGTCTTTAAACAGTTACACTGAATAATAAGTCATTCATGACTCTTCAGACACACACACACACACACACACACGTGCAAAAACTTTGCTCATATATATAATGATCCTAACGTTTGTTCCAAAGTGATCGAAAGCCATCTTTCTATATTTTATGTCTTTTCAGTTATTAGAGCAAGAGTGTGGACCTAACAGTTGTATTTCCCAACAAGCCACAAGCGATGGCCAGCACCACATCCCTTCTGTCTGCTTGCTGTTTCTCTGGCGGTTCCGCTGGATCAGTCTCCAGTGTCCTTTCTCCCATGTTAGTGCTGGACATGCCAGGCTGATGCAGCTTTGTGATTCTCATGTTACATTTTTAATAGCCTCTGCCATAGGTGAATATTCCAGAACACTTTAGGACAAAAGAAACCCAGCTGGTGCCGTCAGGGTAAGCACTGGACTTCTAACTGAAAGGTTGTCGGTTCAAACCCATTGACCGCTCTTCATAAAAAAGTTGATACTATCTGCTCCTTTGAAGATTTACAGCCTTGGAAACACTGCAGAAGGTTGCTGTGGGTTGTAAACTACTTGACAGCAGTGAGTCTAGGTTTGGGGTCTCAGTGCAAAAGGAGCCCTGGGCGTGCAGTGTTTAAGCACTCTGTTGCTAAACAAAAGGTCAGCCTTCCAAACCTACTGGTCTAGTTCCACCAACATGACTGCCTTGGAAACCTTACGGGGTTGTTCGACTCTGTTTTTGAGAGTGGCCATGTAGCCGTGAGTTGGAATAGACTGAATGACAACAAGGTTGTGCACGTGTTTGTGTGTGTGCTCAAAATCCCATCCCTCTAATCCCTCTGCCTTCTCCCTTCCATGAGTCTGCATCAAAAATGGATGAATTAGAAGCTATACCAAAGGCCAACTTAATAATCTACACTTAATAACCTTGGAGATCACTTGAAATTTGTCTCTTTGTACCTTCCATTATGAATTGGTTGAAGGTTTGCAGAGCTCATCAGGTTTCCAGTTAACGAGTCATACATGCACATTATTTCACATCTTTGATTGCAATCCCCATTATGTAGCACGTTTCCCACTTCCTCCATCTACTTTATCCATTCATCCTTCTTTCCTAACCCTTCCAAACTTTGTTCTTGGAGAAAAGTTGAGCTTTTGATCACCAATGGCTGATCACGCTCCTGTGTGTGCACCTCACTAGTGCAGGTCTTCTCTGTCCAGGTCTTCTCTGCCTGCCTGTTGCTTGTCTAACACTGACCCATAGGGGTGAGTTCATATCCAGATTTGAAGAGTGTGTCAGAGCCATTGCAATCCCCAGTGTTTCACCAGTCTCTACAAAACCCTGTAAGTGTGGTCTTTTTTATAACTTTTGCCTGTTGTGCCATAATTTCTTCTAGTCCATCCAGGTCCTTCTAATGTGGTCCCATTCTAGGTGCTGGGTTAGTAATGGTAGTCAGGTACCAACTAATTCCTCTGGTCTTGGGAACATGGAGTCTGAAATTCATGTAACCCATCAGTCCTGCAGACTAACTATTCCTAGGTACCATAGATTCTCTTCATTCTTCTTTGCTCCAGATGAGGACAGACCAATGGTTACACAAGTCTTTTTATTATATTTTATTGGCACTTCATCTATATGTTATGAAATTCAATAATTCAATCACATCAACCTCGCCATGATCAATTTTAGAATATGTTCTTCTTCCTTGGACTCACTGTTATTCCTGTAATTAATTTCTTAATTGTGGCAAAAATACCCCTACACAACCTTCTCCAACTCAAGAACTCTACATGTGCCCTTCAGTGCCAATGATTATCCTCTTTGTGTTATACAGGGCTGCACTTCAGGGGGCTGCTCATACACTTTTCAATAGGAACTCACCAATATGGGATGTGGGACATTGTATGTGTGGACTAGACTATGCCAATTGACCTTTATGTCACCCAAGACTATGGCCCTGAGTCCCCAGGTCCAGTGATTCAGTGCCTCAAGGTGTTTCATTGCGACCAAGAAGTCAGCATCACTTTGCCCCCCATATGCTCTACTATACTCACAGACACAGCTACAGCACATGTAATTACATACACAGAAATATCTTCTGTCAAATATGTACGTTTGGGGGTATGACCCCATTCTCCTTCCCACATCTGTTCAGCTTGCCGATATTTTTAGTGTTGCTCCTATCACAAGATTGTGTGTGGCGTCTCCTTAAAAAGTTGGAAATGCCTTCTGACCCAGGCATCTCACTCACTGCCTTGGAGTACCGTATATACTTGAGTACAAGCCAAGTTTCCAGCACATTGTTTATGCAGTTGTGTGGTAAAATTAGGTGCCTTGGCTGATATTTGGGTGGGCTTATACTTGAGTATATATGGTATTTACCTCTGTCGTTCGAAATGCCTCTCAGTGTCTTCTGTTGCTTTTGTCATGTTATAGTTGCCTCTCCCTAATTGTGCATTGCCTTTCCCTTCATCCAAGCTACTAAGAGTCTACTAGCTAGTAAGTAGTGTCCACTCCCTCCCCCACCAGACCCTGGTAACACGACTCCTTCTTTGTATAAACCTTTTCTTGGCTTATTATAACAACTGGCCTCTCAAGGTATTTGTTCTTTTGTCCTAATAAATTGCACTCAGCAAAATATCCTCTAGGTCTATCTACATGATGAAGTGCTCTGAAGATTCATCATTACACTTTAATGCTGTACAGCATCCTATTGTGTGTAGGTACCATAGCTGGTCTATATGTTCATTCCTTGATGGGCAATTACGTTGTTTCTCTCTTCTTATCATGGTGAACAGTGCTGCAATGAAGATAGTTGTGCATTAATCTATTTGTATCCTGACTCTTAAAGAACAGAGACCTATTAATAGGATTACAAGAGGTTTTGGCAGGGTGATGGACTTGCACACTGGGCTGCGTGCGAACCACACGGTCAGATATTTGAATCCACCAGCCATTCCACTGGCGAGATGAAGCTTTACCCCAGAGGCAGTTCTACCCTGAAATACAGTGTTGCTGGGAGTCAGAATCCACCCAGTGACAGTGGGTGGGATGATTGGATTATCAAGAAGTCACAAGTGTTTAGGGAAACCTGTACTATTTTCCAAAGTGGCTGTACCCTTGTATAATATCACTTGAAATTCCCTTAAGATGTTTATGGTATTCATGCAATTGTTCAAATCTCACTAGTCAATGGAGAAAAGACAAACACACCCCACTGAAAAGGGGGATCAGACAAGGATGTCCCTTGTCTCCACTCCTATTCAATATTATAGTCGAGGTTTTAGCTAACAGCATAAGGCAAAGAAAACACATCAAAAGTATTCACCTGGGGAAGGAAGAGGTGAAATTATCATTATTTGCAGATGATATGATTTTATAGATGGAAAACCCCAAAAACTCCACAAGGGGATTAGTAGAAACAACAGAGAAGTATGGCAGAGTGGCAGGATACAAGATCAACAACCAGAAGCCGATCAGACCACTATACACATTAGATAAGACCATAGAAGAGGATTTTAAAAAAGAGGTACCCTCCAGGCTACAGTGAATGGAGCTCCACATGGAGCACCAAAGATATACTTTGTGGCCAGAGTGTGGCACCCCATCGTCTCAAATAGGAGACACTCCTGGAGGTCAACGAACAGACCTTAAACTATTTGCAGGTTTTTGTATTGTTATTATCTTTATATTTTTGCATGTAGGTGTATATGTTGGATATTGGGGGGGGGGCTGTTGTTGATGTTTTCATTTATTTTCCTTGGTTGCTTCATTTTGGGATGCTCTTTTTTTGATCATGTTGTTTTCTCTGCAGGTCTATCTGGATGGGGTGAGCTGGATGAGCAATCTGGGGGTGGGGATGATGAGACTGATGGTACCAGGGTGGATGTGGGGGTGCAGGTGTTGGCCAATCTGGGGATGGGGGGGTAGCGTGTGGTTCAGGGTTGGTGAGGGGGTGGGTGTGGGAGGTCTGAAAGGGATTGATTAAGACTAATTGTGTTAGTCTGGGTAGACTAGAGGAACAAATTTCATAGACCCGCATATAGATATAATGAAAGGGTTTATATACAAGAGGAACAGGAAGGACATTGAGACCAGTCCAGTTCAAAGTCATAAGTCTGATATTAGCCCATGTGCCCAAAATCAGTCTATAAAGTCTTCTTCTGACTCACGAAGTCACAGGTCAGTGGGTGCAGAATCCCGACGCTGGCAGGGATCCTCACATGGCTCCTCGCTTCCAGGGCTCAGGGCCCATCAACAGCAGAAGCAACTCATCGCTGGCAGAAGTCTCCATGTGGCCACCCCAGCTTCAGAGGTCTGGCTCCATCAGGGCAAAGCTGTGTGGTCTCTCCGCCAACTTCTCAGATGCTGCCATCTTGTCTTGTCTGTGATTCATCGTCTCTGGGACTAACTCCCAACAACTGGGGAAGATAGCTTCTCATCTTCATGAGGGAAATATCGCCAGATTTCCCAGAAGTCTCAGGAGAAATCCATGCCCACACGGAGGCCTCATTGACTACTCAATGGCTTTCTCCAGATTAACAGGATAGACTCCACCCCTACATCTCAATCATGAAATTAACATAAGCACAAGACTGCCACACTAATGTAACAAAGAGAAAATATTGAAACCCAAATGGAGATTGAGCATGATGGTGGGATGGGAGGAGGTATATGGAAATAGAGAAGAGAACTGGGGGGTGAGGGACATTTAAAAAGGTTAAATACAGGCTGAGCCCTGGTGGCGTAGTGGTTGTGCGCAGGACTGCGGCCCACTGGGACAGAGGTTGAATTCCAGCAGTGGGACTGGGCCTCGTACTCCCACCACCGGAGATGACAAAAAAAAAAAAAAAGGTTAAATACAGGCATGTAAATAACTGCATATATTCATATATGACAATGGGGAAATAGATTAATATGCATATACTTATAGGTTAGAATTGGGACAGCAGATGGGCACTGGAACTCCACTCAGGTGCTTCCTCAGTGCAAGAACATTTTGTTCAATTAAATTGGCATTCCATGATGTGCACCTCCCTGACACGATCACTGAAAACAAATGTGTGCATGGGCAAATGTGGTGAAGAAAGCTGATGGTGCCCAGCTATCATAAGATGTATCATCTGGGGTCTTAAAGGCTTGAAAGTAAACAAGCAGCCATCCAACTCAGAAGCAACAAAGCCCACATGGAAGAAGCACACCAGCCTGAACAACCACGAGGTGTCAAATGGATTCGGTAACAAGCATCAAAGATCTACAAAATATATCATTATAAATGAGGCAGAGTTCAGATTTGGGACCCAAAGCTCATCAGTAAGTGAAGCGATATCCTTTTACAGAGGGGTTGCAGCGAGGAGATGAGCCAGTACAGTGTAGTAGCAATGAAATGTGCAACTTTCCTCTGGTCCTCAAATGCTTCCTCCCACCAACTATCATGTTCCCAATTCTATCAGACAGATTCAGCTAGACCAGGGGATGTACACTGGAGTCAGAAACATGGGGAATTTAGAATTGATGATCCCTTGGGACTAGTGATGGGAGTGGTGACACGGGGAGGGTGCAGGGATGGTGGAATAGAAAGGGGGAACTAATTTCAGGGATCTACATGTGACCTCCTCTTTGGGGTGTGGACAGAGGGGGGTGGGGGGGCAAGGTGACACATTGGACAGTGTACAATATGAAGAGGTAATAACAATTTGTAAATTATTAGGGGTTCATGGGGGAAGAGAAGGAGGGGGGAAATATGGGGAGCTGGAATTTTAAAAAAAGGAAAAGAACTAGAGCAAAGGGGGAAAGAGGAACTTATGTAGGAGCGCAAGTTGAAAATATTTGGAAATGAATGTGACAACATGTGTACAAGTGTGCTTAATATGAATGATGTATTGAATGTTATAAGAGCTGTAAGAGCCCCCAATACAATCTATATTTTTTAAAGGAGGAGCTTATGCCAAGGGCTCAAGTAGAAAATATTTGGAAATGAAGATGACAACATGTGTATAATATGCTCAATACAAATGACATATTTAATGTTATAAGAGCTTTAAGATCCCCCCAATAAAATTATTGAAAAAAAAAGATAAAGCATCTGGAGTCTTAAAGGCTTGAAGATAAACAAACGGCCATGAAGTTCAGAAACAACAAAGCCAACATGGAAGAAGCACACCAGACTGTGTGATCCTGAGTTGTTGATAAAATTAGCTATCTGGCATTTAAGACCCAGAATAAAACCATACCCAATGTGCATGAGGTGAGGCATGGAGTGGAAACCCAATACCCACCTGTAGACAACTGGACAAGTCCTCACAGAGGAGTCACAGGGAAGGGAAGAGCCAGTTGGGGTGCAGTATAGCACCAAGGAAACACACAACTTTCCTCTTGTTCTTGGGTGCTTCTTTCACCCCACTATCATGACCTCAATTCTACCTGTGACCTCAATTCTACCTCAATTCTACCTCAATTCTACATGTACTTTGGTGTCAATTTCATGATTGGGAGTATAAGGGTGGAGTCTAGCCTGTCAATCAGGAGATAGCCTATGAGACCTCTGTGTGGGCATGGCTTTCTCTGAGAATCCTGGAAAATCTCATGCTATTTCCCCCGTGGAGGTCAGAGACTATAGTAGACTCAGTCAATTGGAGATGCTCTACAGACAAGACAACATGGCAGCATGCTGGTAGAGCCTGAGTCCTGGAACTTGGAGGAGTCGGAGGAGAAGCCACATGGGTTTGCCCTGATCGAACCAGACCTCTGGTGCCAGAGAAGCCACGTGGAGACTCCTGTCAGTACTGGGATGCTTGGGAGGCCACGGGGAGACTCCTGCCAGCACTGAGATGTTTCTACCACTACTGGATACACACTGCACCCACTGGACTGCGATTGTCCTGGCATAATTGCATGAGCTTCATGACTCTGAAGAAGACTAATGGATTGGTATCAGACATATGGGCTAATATCGGGCCTGTGGACATGGACTGGACTGGGTTGGGATGCTTTCTCAATGTTCCATCCCTCTTGTATATAAACCTTTCCCTTATATTCTTATGTGTGTTTATGAATTTGTTTCTCTAGTCTACCCAGACTAACACAGTACCTTACGAATTGGATTAGACCAGAGCATGCATACACACAGATAAGAGCCCAAAACACAGAAAATCCTCAGAGCCAACATGGAGAGTAGAGATACCAGGAGGATTAAGGGAGGGTAAAGGGAGAAAGGGGGAATCTATGACAATGAATCAACCTAGAACTCCCTCCCAAAGGAGGGGAAAATATCAGAAAAGTGGGTGAGGGGTGACAGAGATGATAGAAGATATGGAAAAAAATAATCTATAACTTATCAAAAGTTCATGAGGGAGGGCAGACAAAGGAGGGAGAGGGAAGAAACAGGGAGCTGATATCAAGGACTCAAGTGATAAGAGAATGCTTTGAAAATGACGATGGTGGCATATGTGGAAATGTACTTGACACATTGGAGGAATGTATGGATTGTGATAAGAGATGTAAGAGCCCCCAATAAAAGTATTTTTTTTAAAAAAAGAAGAAGAAGAGCAGTGAATTCCTGCTCCAGAATCCCATTTCTCTGTGAAATACAAGTCAAAATAGGTACATCCAACATTTGGAAGAATCATTCAGGGAAGTGGGAAAAGGATGAGAAGGTTTGCTGAGAAATGAACAGGCTCCACAGAAGGCAAAAGGCCGGGAATATGACACGGTCACCAAACCATGCGGTACATCAGGGTTTCAAGTCGTGCATATAGGGAAGCAGAGGATGATGTAGACTGGTTGACGTTCTACAGGACAATCCCAGAGGTAAGACAAGAGGATCCGGTTAGCTGAAACATTGTTGAAAAAAGTATTCCAGGGCCGAGCCTCGGTGGCATAGTGGTTGTGCGCAGGACTGCGGCCCACTGGGATGGAGGTTCAATTCCAGCAGTGGGGCTGGGCCTCCTACTCCCACCGCCAGAGAGCAGTGATGCCCAAAAAAAAAAAAAAAAGTATTCCAAGATAGGGTGCACATCAGGTGTGCGCTCAATGTGTCATTCCTGTCACAATTAAGTAAGATAGGCTTACTTCTATATTTTTGATGTCATGTGATCTACCCACACTACATTTGCAATGGACTAGTAGAACACAATCGATGTACTGAGCACCCCTGGAGTACATGGCACACTGGACATGATAATGACCAGAGGCTTGGATGAGGTAGAAGAAAAGGCAGAAATAGGAATGGGGGGCTAAGCCCCGGTGGCATAGTAGTTGTGCGCGGGACTGCAGCCCACAGGGCTCATGGTTCAAATCCAGCAGCAGCTCTCCAGGAACAAGGCTGGGCTTCCTACTCCCACCAGGGCAGTGATGCCACACACACAAAAAAGAAAGAAATAAGAATGAAGTGAAAAAGCTAAAACAAGAGGGCACTGTGGTCAGAGAATGGAAGGGTTAGCTTAAAGTTAAAGAGGTAGAGATGAAAGCACAAGATAACTATCATGATACAGCTTTGCCTCTAGTTCGGGGACTCAAGAAAAGTCCTTCAGTTCGGGGTCCCACTTTCCTAAAATGTCTCTAATTTAAGACATAAGACAAACTGAACTTCCTAAGAATTCCTATGTATCACCTAACTCAACCTATTGCCATCAAGTTGATTCTAACTCATAGTGACACTATCTAAGTTTTCGGAGGCTGTAAATCTTTTTTTTTTCTTTACCCCAACAGTCTTATTGGCATATAGTTCAGATACAATACAATTCAATATTTCAACCAAGAAGATCACTATTGGAGAGCCATCTTGCAACAGATTATCCCTTTTGTGTATGGACTATCTGTTTGAGGACTACATGGAGTATTGGGGTACCCGCTCCTGCGAAGTGAAATCACTGGTTTTGATTCTTCTATCTTTGTAACTCTTACCAAAGGACACGGTACTCAACTCACTGCCATCAAGTCAATGCCAACTCAGTGAAACCCGACAAGACAAGGCAGCCCTGCCCTGTGGATTTCTGAGACAAACCCTTCATTGGACGAGAAAGCCCAGCTTGCGAACTGCTGACATTCCGGATCCCCTGAGGCTGTAAATCTTTGCATAATTAAATAGACTCATCGATCTTCCATGAAGTGGCTGGGGAGTTTAAACCACCAACCTTGCAGCTAGTACTGCAATGCTTACCTGAGAGCATCACCAGGACTTTTTGTATCACCTAAAGAAGTAGTGAAGACAGACCATATATCAGGCCAACATTAAAATATTTACAAGCTAGTCATTACATTTATGGCTTATCTGGCTCCCTGGTGTTTCTTTTTTTTTTTTTTTTTTCTTGTCAAGGTCTGATTTTTTATTTCTCTCTCTCTTTTTTTTTTTTAAGGCATCACTGCTCTGGTGGTGGGAGTAGGAGGCCCAGCCTTTGCTCCTGAGAGCGGGAATTGAACCTCCATTCCAGTGGGCCGCAGTCCCGCGCACAATCACTATGCCACCGGGGCTCAGCCCCTCCCTGGTGTTTCTATCTACTCTTCCCCATCTCCTCATTGTCCAATTTTGAGGCCTCTACTTCATTAGGAACATAAATGATGAATATATATGAGGAAGGCTGAGGGAAGATGGGATATTATATGAAGCTCTGTCTCAAAGATCACCCATACTCTCCCAAACTGTTAGTATTAAAATTAGTTCAACAGCGTTGTTCCTCTGTGTCTTTCTCCTGCAGAATGGGTAGCAGTTTTAAACTGCTGACATTGTGATTAGTAAGCCCAACACGAGGTTTTCTACTCCCATAAAGAATTACAATCTCAGAGACTGTCGTTTTGTGGGGAAATTAGGTGTCTCGGCTGATATTCAGGTCGGCTTATACTCGAGTATCTATGGTAAACATATTTCTGGCATTCTCTGCCAAGATTCATCTGATGTTAGCAAAGATATTGTGTCAGGACCTCTTCTGAATCTGGTTGGAATTTCTGGCAGCTCCCTGTTGATGTACTACTGCAACTGTTGCTTAAAAAAAAATGTTACTGATATGTACTATAAACTATATTGTTAGATAAATCACACATTATGTTGGGTCATCTTTCTTTGAAATGGGCACAAATATGACTCTCCTTTAGTCACTTGGCCAGCAAACTATCTTCCAGATTTCTTGCCATAGGGAAGTAAGTGCTGCTAGTGTTTCCTCAGGTTGTTGAAAGATTTATCCTAGGAGCCTTGTTTTCCACTAATACCTTCAGTGAGGCCGAGAACGCTTCCTTCAGGACCATGAATTCTTGCTCCTGTGCTACCTCTTGAAATGGATGAATGCTGAGCAGTTCTTTTTCACGGAGTGACTGTGTATTATTCGATTGCTTCTAGCATTGTTCAATATGTTGCCATAGAATCTTACAACACTGAGACTCAAGTCTTGAATTTTTTCTGTTTGTTTTCTTTTGTAAATCATTTTATTGTGGACTCTTACCAACTCTTTCCACAATCCATCCATCCATCCATTGTGTCAAGCACTTTTGTATATATGTTGCCATTATCATTTTCAAAATACCTTCTTTCTACTTGAACCTTTAGTATCAGCTCATTTTACCTCCTTTCCCTACCCTCCCTCCCTCATGAGCCCTTGATAACTTATAATTTTTTTTTCATGTCTTACGCTGACCACTGTCTCCCTTCACCCACTTTTCGGTTGTCTGTCTCCCAGGGAGGGGGTTCTATGTAGATCATTGTGTCCCTCCCTCTCCCCCCACCTTACCCTTACCCTCCTGGTATCACTCTTCTCATTATTCATCCTGAGTTGTTTATCCGGCCTGAATTCTCTGTGTTGCCAGCTCTTATCTATACCAGTGTACATCCTCTGGTCTAGGCGAATTTTTAAGATAAAATTGAGATCATGATAGTGCTCGATAACCACCAAGCAAGTTCTTCCTTTTGGGTTTTCTAACTTGGGTTCTTTGCACATTTCATCACAATACTTTGTCTTATGAAACTGGCCTTTGAAATTTTCTGCCCAGTTCTTCTACCACATCATGTCTTCGATTTGTTTTAGCAAACAAATCCGATAAAAGTTCCTTCCTTCATGGAGCTGACACAATTAAGTCAATTCTAGATCATAATTACAGTGCAAATTTAATCGAATCCTAACAGAATTTTTTAACCTACATGGCCTGATTCCAATATGGACACGAAATAAATACATGAATTCAAGTATCCAGAAAAGTCCTGAAGGGGAAAAAGGGCCTTCAGATTTATCACAGAAATGATCAACAAAACAGAAATGAGAGCCTGAAAATAGACCTGAGTATCAATGTTGAGCTAAAAATATATTTTTTAAGAATCATTATAAATCATTGGGAAAGAATGTTGTACTCTGCACATAGTGGGGTAGCTGTTTATCAATATGGTGAAATATAAAAGTCGATTCCTATAGTTCATACCATGAAAAATTAAAAAATAGATGGATTATCACACCTAACATGTTAACACACAATAATACACATACTTTTTTAAAAATTAGAATCTATCTTTATGATTTCACATGGGGAAGTAAATTCTGAAACAAGATAAAAAAGGCACAAGTTATGAGAGATGACTTTTATAAAGTTAACCACATTGAAATTTCAGGATTTTACATAACCAAATAATTCATAATGTGAAAAAGACAAATCATAGACTATATGAAAATATTTGGGAAGCACGGAGTGGAGACTCAAAATCCATCTGTAGACAATTGGACATACCTTACAGAAGGGTCACAGGAAGAGACAAGCCAGTCAGTGCGCAGTAAAGCACCAATGAAATATACAACTTTCCTCTGGTTCTTTAATGCTTCCTTCCCCCCGACCCCGACCCCCATCCTCTGACTATCATGATCCCAACCCTACCTTACAAATCCGGCTAGACCAGACCATGTACAAGGATTCAGATAAGAGCTGGAAACACAGGAAATTAGGACAGATGGACTCCTCAGGACTGATAATGCACATAGTGATACAGGAGGGGAAAAAGAAGGTGGGGAGAGAAGTGGGAACTGATCACAATGATCTACATATCATCCCCTCCCTGCAAGATAGATTACAGAAAAATGGGTGAAGGAAGGCAACATCTTTCCAGATGCCTTTGCCCTCAAACCTAAACAGTGGTCTGAGTGGCTTAAAGAAAAAAGGAGGAAAAATGAAACTGAAATGGACTTGGGAGTCTTGTGGCAAACAATTCCACTTCAAATAATAACACACACACACACACACACACACACACACACACAAAGGGAGACATTGCTCAGTGTAAGGCATGAAAAATTAGTAATTATTAAAAGTTATCAAGGGTTCATGAAGGTGGAAGGGTGGGAGGATGGAAAAGTGAGGGGGGAAATGAGGAGCTGATAAGAAAGTCTCAAGTAAAAAGAAAATGTTTTGAGAATAATAATCCAACCAATATACAAATGTGCTTGATACAATGAACATATGTATGGATTGTGCTATGTGCTGTGTGAGCCCCCAATAAAATGATTTTAAAAAAACATTTGCAAAATGTGCCACGAACAAAAGTTTGCCTTCAGAATGTAAAAAGAGTCGCTCAAACTGGTAGGGTGAGCAAAAGATAAATAAATGGCCCCAAAGTATAAATAAGCAAAAAAAAAAGAGAAGAGGAACAAAATAACCAATAAACAGGTGCAGCCCTTCTTGAAGGAAGTTTGGGTTCTACTTCATAATCATTTGATTGACAAAAACCAACAGTCTGTGCCAAGAGTTGAGGAGAGTGTAAGAGAACAGGCATTCAGAATCACTGCAGACAGCACCGGCAGATGGTGCATCCACTTAGGGCAGTCATTTGATTAAGCTTCGTAAAGCGAAGACCAGCATACTGGTGAGCCCGTGAGTGCACATCTAGACAAAATTACCAGTGTGTCTCGAGAAGCAAGGTATAAAGATGTTCACTGTTGTCTTCTTTGTTGCCACAAAAAAAAAAAAAAGGAAAAGGAAAATTGGAAAGAATCTAAGTGCTCATCAGCAGAACAGAGCAGTAAATTAAAAGGCACTCAGAGGGTGGAATACCAAGCAACTATAGAAATGCATTAAGTGCATCCAGATGCATCTCCACGTGAGCAGATTTCACAAACAAGGTTAAGGAGGAAAACGCTAAGCAAAGCTATGATGTTATGAGTATGTAATATGTACCTACACTTTTAAAACACATAAAATGTTGTTTCTTGGGGCTCATGAAAACACACATGTAAGTAAAATATAATGGCATATACAGGAATGGGGGAGGGGAGGAATCCACAAGAACAATAACCTCTGGTGAGGGAGAGAAACAAGGAAGACTTAGAATTTCAGGAAAACATTTTCATCTATATAGAGAGGTGAGGGAGAGAGTTAAGGCTTTTTTTATTTCTGATTCTGAGACCACGATATTTTTTCTAGCATTGTTTTCTGTACTTTTAGACCTGAAAACTCTTCCGACGCATTTTGAACAACTACAAAGGGAAGTTTACAGCAACAGAAGTGAGTTTCTGTTACAGTGCTGCGAGGTAGCCATCATGACAGATGAGAGGTCATGCGGCAACAGACGTGATCAAGTCCATGATCAAGGACATGACGACGATGCTACCGTCCGTACATCAAGACTAGTTTTCCATCAGCGTTATCTCACCTCGCGCACGTGTCTTTTCAGGTGCATGTACACACTCTGCCCAGTTTTCCGAAAGTGTCTCTCAACGTGCTCCCGTCCAAAGGCCAGAAACGTATTCATGCATACATACAGTCCACCTTCAGAATTCTAGAAGAAAAAGACAGATTACGACATTAGCCAAGGGTACCGAACCAAAACATTTTGAAAAATCAAACTCACTGCCATCGAGTCTATTCCAACTGATGGTCTCGCTATGGGACAAAACACAGCTGCTCCTCTGGGTCTCTGAGTCTGAAACTCTCTATGGGAGTAGAAAGGTTCCTCTTTCTCCAGTTTTAAACTGCTGACGTTGTGATGTGTAAGCTCAACACATCATCACTATGCTCTGGATTCCTGGCGATGACATTGAAGGGAAGGGGAGGGAAAGCAGAGAATGGAGACAATGTCTGGCAGAGGCCTGGCACTGGGCTACCGTGGTCACTGCAGTGGCCTTCCAGTGGCGTCATAGGCAAAGTGGCATTAGTACAAAGTGTGTCTCTTATAGTAGCGTGCATATCACAATTAGACCAGAAAGGAGGAAAAAATATTGAAATGGACTAAATAAATGTGATAGTGAAGAGTCTATCTCAACTAGACTTCCTTGGATGAAGGCCTGAGTGGGGCACAATCTATGAATTAGCTGTGGCCCTCTGATATCTCCTTGGCGTGTGTGACCTTTTGTGTAAGAGAAAGTTCAAAAGAAGAGCCAAGCTCTCTTTGTTCTTTGCCTTCTGCTAGAGTTGGGTCCTACATCTGGTTCGGGGATCTCCCAGGGTGTCACCTAATCATGCGAAGAACCGTCAGAAGACAGCCAATGAGTGATTCAGTCAGTCAACTTCAGAGTCATGTGCCTCAGCATCCACCAACCTGTGCCGTCCGTCCCCCGCTCTGGTGCCCTGCTTCCCATCAACTGCCACCGCCACACAAACAAGTGAGAAGAAGCCTGGCTCGAACCAGACTGGACCGACTGACATCTACAAGTGGGTGAGCCATTTCTTGATATAAGTCTTGCTCTATACACAAGCACTGGCAAGCACCTCTGGTTCTGCTGCTCTCCAGAATCCACCCTGACACAGAAAAAGAGCTTCTCGTTGCTGATGGCATCATAATTTTTATGGAACAATCCTAAGTGATCTGCAAACTAGTAAAACTAGCAGTTAGTATAACAATTAAGAGAGCTGAGGAAGATCAAAGGAATATGCTAATGATCAAAAACAATTGCAACAGTAGAGATCACCAACAAACACCAGCAAATGAAAAAACTAACTGGGAGAAATAAAAAACACATCATGGATAGGAATTCTTCTCTTTTATGAAAGATCTATGATAGTACTTTTTCCACTAACTGATAGGACCCCAAAGAAGATGTTTGATTTCACAAAAGAAGAATTAAAGGAAATCCAGTGTTTTGCATCTGTTTTTTCAGGGTGCCCTGAGTATGTGCCCTGCACACATACTCTGAGTAGTGACATCAGCATCACCAAGCTCCTTCCCTAGAACTTTGCTCAGAATCTCAGCACCCAGCCCCAGCTTTGAGCTGCATCTGTGAACTCTACGAGTACGTGTGAGGGTTATTTTAGGTCTTATGTCTTATTTGGAAGGCCATCTGGGGAGTCCTTAACAACCTAATATGAGATCATAACAACCTGAGGTGGGGGTTTTCAAGACTTTAAATCTTCACAGGAGCTGGGATGGTTAGATTTTATGTCAACTTGAACCTGTGTGAAAGTGTAGCGGTGGAATCCAACCTATCAATCAGATCACAGGGTGTCACCTTAGAATAAGAGTGCCAAGGTGAATGTCTTGCTCACTCACCACTCATCTTTTGTCATCCCTGTTTGCTGGAACACTGTGTCTTCCTCCAGGGGTGAGCCCAGGTAGGTCGATGACCCTGGGAACCAACTTTGGAGCTGTCAGCACTCTGCCATGTTTCAACCAACCCTCAATATATTTGACTCAGCCTATGATCTTCCCGCTTCCCAGTTCACCTTTCTGCATCATCCACCTGTAGCTAGGTAAGCCTGAAGAGGGCTCCAGCTACCCTGGGAACCTTCATGATCGATCTTCAGTTGGACTGGGCTAGGGTGCCTTCTTGATATAAAATTACTTCTTGATGCTAAGTTCTTTCTGAGGAGTGTCACTTAGTTTTGTTTCTTTAGATAACCCATCAGCTAGCCTCGTCTTTCTCCCCAGGATTGGTTTCTGGATTGGAACATCCAGTCTCTCAGTTAGCAGTCCATGCTTACGCAGCTGTGGCACATGGACTCCCTAAAGGATCCTTCCAAACCAAAAACCAAACTCACTGCCCAGTCAATTCCAACTCATACCCACACTGTAGGAGAAAGTAGAACTGCGCCCTGTGAACTTTCTACTCAGGATTGGAGTAAAGAGCACTGTCATTCTTTCAAGGAGCAGCTGGTGGTCGTGAACTACCAACCTTGCAGCTAGCAGCCCTACATGTAACCACTGGGCCACCAGGACTCCATCTGGGGCTCCTTCCAGTAAGCTCTCAATAAAACATTAAAAACTCAAACCAGAGTTTGGAGATCTACTATGGCAGACCATCCCTCATATCTCTGGGCTTCAGTGATCTCCTCTGTAACCATGACTGAAGCATCATTCCCATCTGACAACACTGCATCAAATCCAAAGAGAATGAGACAAGTAAACAAGGCTTCTAGGCCAAAGAGCATCAGTTAAACATTGGTTATTTCTCCCAAATCAAATTTCCTGCATGGCAAATGTGTATACTATTACCAAAATTACTTGCTAATTGGGAAAGACAAAAGGGAGGGAAAAATGAGTCTGATATATACACTGTGGGAAGCAAATATTTATCAAAAGAAAAGACAGTAGGAGACTGGAGAGAGAACAGAAAAATTATCATGCAAAAGAATGAAAGTGTTCATGCACAGCATTTTGGTTTTCTGAAGAAGAACTCAGAATGGTTCTTGAATGTCAGAATCCACAAAGCCACTTGTAGAGCAATCATAAGCAAACACAACCGCTCACTGCTATTGAGTCTTTTGATTCATGGTGCACTCCTGCGTTACACAGCACAACTGCTCCCGAGGTTCTGCTGAGCTGTGATCTTTACTGAAGCAGCTCGCCGGGCCTTTCTATCATGGTGCTGCTGGGGGGGTCTGAACCACCAACCTTTAGATAGGGAGCTGAGAGGAAACCACTTGACTAATTCACTGCAGGTAAGGCTTTTCTACTTACTGGGAAGTTGATAGAAAATTGAATATATCATACCCTTATTATGTTCAGTTGCTGTAGTCACTTGATACTGTCCCAAAGCCCATAATCAAACAGAAAAATCCTTTGTAACGCAGAGTGGTGGCCCCATAGGGGAGGATCTGCTATAACCATCCACAAGTATTTTACATCCTGACAATGCAGATCAGTGCCAGCCCCTCCTCACGGGTGCTGCCAACAGACTTCCCACCAGTTCTAAAACTCCAGCACGCTCTAAGACGTGAAGTTCTTTCAAAGGCTCTCCCCCAATACAACAAGTGCCCCGGACTAATGAGCTACTCTTTCTTTCCTCTTTCTGTTTATTAGCTTGGCTTATTGATGTCTAACTATCAGTCCTACAACACTCCCTGTCATGGGCTCTGAACAGCCTCACTCATTAGGAATGCCAAGTCTGGGTTGATAAATCTCTCCCAATTCCCTTGCGGTCAAAGCACAGAAGATGGTTTCTAGCCTGGGATCAGAGTTAGTCTAATTGCCTCTTAGAGTTATCGAACCTTCACACTCATCCTCCCATTAACCAGGCAAGCACCCATTAAGAGTGTTTCCCCAGGGGGCTGAGCCCTGGTGGCATAGTGGTTGTGCGCGGGACTGCGGCCCACTGGGACAGAGGTTCAATTCCAGCAGTGGGGCTGGGCCTCCTACTCCCACCACCGAGAGCAGTGATGCCAAAAAAAAAAGAGTGTTTCCCCAGAAACACTCAGGATAGCACTTGCCCTCACTTGCACAAAATTGCAACCAAGAAAACAGGCAAGTTAGAAACATGTGCACTCTGATAATGAAATGCAAGTGGAAGGATATAAGGGCAGAAAGAACATATTTTTCTAAAGTACTAATGGTGGAGGGACTTCATCAAACTATAGTAGACAACAAATAAAACTACCATACTATCGAGTTAATTTTTAAAAAAAACAACAGGGTAAAAACAGAGATTCCAGAAATGCATTCACTCTGGGCCAACTGCTTACCAGTAATCGATGTCAATCCACAAGACATAAAAATTGGGGTAAAAATCACTAGCAGGTGCTGCCGGTAAAAAAAAGTGAAGTTCTGGTACCTGTCACAACATGGATAGACCCTAAAGACATCACCCAGTATGAACAAAGTCTGGCACAAAAGGACAACTAGAAGGATTAGTCGAAACTATTGCTACAAAAGCACTGAAAACATCAAAATGTGAAGCTCCTGTGGCTAAACATATCTTCCATCTAGGTCAGTACACAACTGAAGGCAGGATTCTCACCTCTCTAACCCTTCCCTAAGGAATGCTGCACTCTTCAATTTACACCATATCAAATGGCAGTTTTAGCACATACACACACACACAAGGCCTTAAATTAGGGTCCTTTACAATGTTTTTTGTGCTTCAGACTGAAGCAAAACTTAAGTCTGAAGGGGCAAAATGAGGGCTGTAGGGCATGGAACTTCCTAGTGAGATTCTTACAGGGCACCTTGCTACCCTCAACAACTGAGCCAAAGAACTGTCTTAGTGGGGGAAAATTCCTCAGTGCAAATTTCCTGGCCTTTTTATCCACGTTCTTAAAACATTTTAATAAGAAGTCTCCGTGATTATCCACTGTCCCTTTGGGGTCCCTAAACAGATACCAGACTCAGATTCCTTTAAAAGCTACTTATTTCAAAGGATTTAGTTTTTAAAGGTACCCTGATAAAAGTAAGACAAGTGTGTGATTGAGAAAAATCTATCTATACCCATCAACTGATCACAAAAAGAAGTTTACTGACATCTTGTTTGGAATAAACCCCTATGAACTGGAATCCGTGGAGCAGTAATTTGGACTTCTCATATTCGATAATTTCACTTGTAATCACATACTTATAATAAGCAAGTATACCGACAAAAATGTATTTGTGCTGACTAGGGGCAAACTAATAAATATTTTTAAAAGATCATTTTATTGGGGGCTCTTACAGCTCTTATAATAATCCATACACCAATTGTATCAAGCATATTTGGGCATATTTGTACTTATGTTGCCAACATTATTTTCTAAACACTTACATTCTATTGAGTCCTTGGTATCAACTAGATCCCCTTTTGACCCTTCGTTGTAACCCCTTGATAAATCATAAATTATGATTAATTTCAATTCATATCTTACACTGACTGCTGTCTGCCTTCCCCGCAGTCTGCCCACCCCACCCCCTCCACTCCCAACCTTTCCCCTACCCTGTTATCACTACTCCCATTTCTATTTCTGAGGGTTTATCTGACCTGGATTAAGTGTGTTCTAAGTGGCTATCTGTACCTGTGCACATGCTCCAGCCTAGTCTGTAGTGAAAGGCAGTACTAAAGTCAGGATAGTAGTGGGGGGGTGGGGGGAGAGGAAGCTACAAGGAACCAGCAGAATATTGTGCTATACTGTACCCTGGTTGACTCATCTCTTCCTTTCGACACACCTGTGTACAGATGAGTTTTGGGTCTCTGTTCTGACCCCCCTCATTCTCGACAATATGGCTTTTTGTTTGTTTTTGTTTGCTTGTTTGTGGTCTTTTGATGTTTGTTCGCTGATGCATCAACACACAGGCTGGTGTGCTTCTTCCATGTGTGTGTGGTGCTTCTCTGCTAGACAGCTGCTTGTTTAACTTCAAGCCTTTAAGACCCCAGACACTATATTTTTTTTATAGCTGGGCACCATCAGCTTTCTTCAGCACATTTGCTTGTGTGCCCATTTTGTCTTCAGCAATTGTGCAGGAAGGGAGAGCATCACAGAATGCCAGCTTGTAGAACAAAGTGTTCTTGTGTTGAGGGAGGGCTTGAGCAAGGCCCCAAAAGTCCATCCCCTTTCACAATGTGTTGTCATATAAATATATGTATGTAGGCCAATACATCAACTGTTATGAATTAATATAGTTACATAAACGTACATCTCTGCTTATCCCTCTAAGCTTTGCTTCTTTGAGCTTTCCTGTTTCCTTTTACATTCCTCTTTTCCCACCATCACACTTGCCCTTCTGCCTCTTACTAATTTCTCTCAGCTAGATTGCTGTTGTTCCCACACCCCCAGGATTGCTCTGTCCTCCTCCTTGTTGATTTTAATTCCCTAGTTGTTCGCCCACCCATGGCATTGCTCATTTACCGCTCTTCTCCCTAATACCATCTGGAACCTTCAGTCCTGTTGCTTTCTTCTCAAGTTTGCTTCCCGTATACCTATCTTATATAGGTAGGTAAGCCAACAATAACACAGTATAAAAATAAAACAAAAGTACATAGGAAATTATATATATTATATATTTTATAATATATAAAAAACCTGGGCTGAGCCCCAGTGGTGTAAGTGGTTGAGTGCGGGACTGCGGCCCGCAGGTTTGGCAGTTCAAATCCAGCGGCAGCTCTCAGGAGCAGCACTGGGTAGTTCCCACAACCACCAGTGATGCCCTCCCAAAAAATATATGTGTATATATATATATATATATATATATATATATATATATAAAACCTGAACTAACATAGATAATTCCAGGTCTGACCAGTGACCTTTTTAAACCAGCTCTCCCCACAGGTCCTAGAGGGTTCTGGAAACTTCCCCTCCTAGCCTGAAGTCTATTTTAGGGGGTCCTCAGGGGCTTTGCAACTGTGCTTTGTTCCCATTGCTGATCCAATACGTTCCCTTCTTGGTTCAACTTGCTGTGCGGGGTTCAGACTGGACTCACTCCCTGCCATGTGTTCCAGTATTGTCCTCTGTCTCAGCATGCTTCAGCGAGGGGACATCATGTCTCCTGCTATTGTTGACCCTACAGTCCTCTTTGTGCCTTAGCAGCTCCATGAAGGGAGGTCGTCCTTCAGGCTTAGTGTCCTGATACGGGGTCTAGAATCTCACTCTGTTTTCCTTCTTGGTTTGTTTCCAAGTGAGTGTGGCAGGTCCACTCCTCTCCCCAACCTACAGATTTAGTGTTGCCCTCTGTAGCACATGCTTCTAGGGAGGGAGTTCGTTTAAGCCAATTAAAAACAAGTGTGCCAAGGTGGCCTGCATACAATTGATGTATGTAATGATCATGATAGGTGTTGTATGATCCTCCAATAAAATGATTTTTTTTTAAAAAAGGAGGGGAAAGAGGAGCTTATACCAAGGGCTCAAGTAGAAAATATTTGGAAATGATTATGGCAACACATGTACAAATATGCTTTCATACAAATGATGTATTGAATGTTATAAGAGCTGTAAGAGCCCCCAATAAAATCATTGAAAAAAAAATTTTTAATGGGTGTCAGAAGAAACTAGCACTTGAACATAGAGCTAACATGACAGGAAGACATAATGGAAAGAACAAAACAGAGAATTCCAAAGACTGACGTACGTAAACAAAGTATGATGCAGAATGTGCTAAGACCTGGAATTAGAAACCACAGAAGTAGAATCCTCCAAGCATTTCTCAAGCTGAAAATACGTAAATGGGGCATAAAAAAAGCAAGCCTTGGGGCTGGGTCCCGGTGGCTTAAGTGGTTGAGTGTGGGACTGCAACCCACGGGCTTGATGGTTCAAATCCAGCGGC
>PVJH01031117.1:0-24090 GCA_004026705.1 Nesogale talazaci
TTAATGCGTTCCTACCTCTCCCTTCCACCAGGCCTCCTTTTCTTGACCTGCTAAGAGGGTGCTTGCCCGGCTCACACTGTGATTTTAAAAGCAGACTCTGTGTATGCTTTGGACACCACCCATATCGGACTAATCCCCACGGGAGGGGCTGTGGGGGGAATCCTGTTGTTCTGGCCATTGGGGGACTTCACATTTTGTCCAAAGCTCCCTGGGTGGCCAAATTCAAAGTGCTGGTTAATCTTAGATGCTATAATTCCCTGCCTCTGTTTCCTGTCCCTTCTAATTGACAAAGGAAAGGCTGCTGTGTCCAGAATGTCAAAAGAATCTGCATTTTTTCTGCAAGCTGAGTGGCAGATGTCACCAGACCATGGGCTGTGCTGAAGTTAGAGGACTGATGAAAAGGATTGTCGCCTTGATTTTAGAAATGGCCTGTCACAGCATTAGCAAGGTGGCTTTGTAATATTACAACCTCCCCATTGTCATGCTGGCTCTGACGCCAAGACTGTCTGAGCAGAAGATAAAATTCCAAATGCCATCATTTTGTTTGTTTCATTTCTCAGTGCCCATCTATCTCCCAAACACGTGCCCATCTCATGGAGAATGCAGTGGCCCTATATTTAAATGCTCAGTGCCAGTCCTCCAGGGGCACTGTCCAGGGCTTTGTGGGGGTCTGGGAGCTCCCAATGTACAGGGGGCTTGGAGATTTCAGTCAGGTGGACACAGAGTTTCTCATTAAATCCCCACATGTTCCTCCTTCTAGCTGTATAGGTTATGCCAGGGTTCCTGCTCTAGACAAATGTGGATTGGAATTTGCATGGTCCTAGCAGTTCATGACTGGCTCACTTGTCCAAAGGTGGGGAGTTTGAACATGCCCTAAGGTGTCCCCAGAGGCCTATCTGGTGCTCTACTTTGGAAAATCAGAGTCTCACAGTTGTGTCCCAAATTAACTCATGCCCCCACGTCGATTCTGACTCCTGGTCACCCTGCACACAGAGGAGAATGCCCTCGGTGGGTTTCTGGGATGGTACACATTTAAAAGCGCAGACAGCCTTCTCTTTCTCCCTCGGAGCAACCGCTGGGTCCCAACTGCTGACCTTGTGGTTAGAAGTCCAGCCCATGATCCACTAGGCCACCCAGGCTCCCTGTTGACCTATGGAGCTGCTCTGTCAGTGCCTGTGGGGTCACGAGGAGTCTGTGCGGACACCCAAGCAACTAACACCAACAGGGAACTTTGACAGGTTATGTCGCCAAGAGCAACCACAGGAGGAAGCACCGCCAACCAAACCCGCAGCTGCCAAGCATATTCTGATTCCCAGCCACCACCAGGATGGAGGGGGCCGCCTCGCGGGGCTTCCACGTCCTCGTCCTTAATGTGTGTGAAAAATGGGCAGTGAATAAGGGAGGCCGGAGTCGAGTGGATGTGTCTGAAGTACGGTGTTGATAGAGGGTATGAAATATGACTGCCCCAAGAGCAAACAATCCGTCTTGAAAGACGTACAGCCAGCATGCTCCTGAGAAACCAGGATACCAAGCTTCCGCCTGATGTACTCAATACATGTTAAGAGGAGGCACTCGGTCGAGAGAAGACATCTGTCTTGGTACAGTGTCGAGTCAGTCAACAGGAGCTGAGCCTGCCAGGAGACATCTGGTGCGGGTGGCATGGGAGTGGGCAGTGTCTGGCTCTGTTGCCATGAGCAACAACAGATTCAGAGCCCTGACCAGGGAGGAGGAACCAGTTGGGCCCTGACCCTCATGGTCGGCTGTTTGAAACCACCAGCACTACTAGGGAGAAAACCTGGGCTTTCCCCTCCGGCAGACAGCTGCAACTTTGGAAACCCAGAGGCCCCACTTGACAACAGTGGCAGTGATGCTGAAGGGAGCCCAGGGACACATCCTGGACCATCCACCTTGGCTGCATGGTGCCTAGCCATGGCACCACAAGGGCATCGGGTTCCTTCCATCTCATAGTGGCCTGCTGTTCCTACCAGGCCAGTACAGCAGGGATTCCATGAGTGTCATTTGAAATGACACTTCCTTGAGGTTCCCAAGCCTCGCTCCCCACAATCCTGATCAGGGAGTGGGAAACACAAGGCAGTCCAGGCACACAGATCTAGAATGGACTTTGTCTTACACCCTTTGGACATGTGGTCAGAAGAAACCAGTCCTTGGAGAAGGATGTCAGGTTTGGTAAAGAAGAGGGATAGCGAGAAAGAGGACAGCCCTTGCTCATGCAGTGACTGAAACAATGGGCCCATGCGTGGGAAAAACAGTGCAGGACAGGGCAGTGTTTCTGTGGTCCCTAATAACCTCATGGCACAAAGACCCTCCCTGAGGGTCTGTGAAGTTGGAAGCAGGTCATGAAATGGAGGAGGGAAATGTGAACAGTGCCCAGCCTAAAGTGCTCGTGGTCTCATGGCCAGAGAGAGCACTCTCTAGGTGGCTGTGGTCAGAAGTGTCCTCAAATTAGGAGCCACTTCAGAGGCGCGTGGCATTCAGGACACAGCTTGCAGTGAGGGGCGGGTGGCCACAAGCGCCGTGTGTGAGAGAATGTGGGGCCGGAGGAGCCTCTCCCTAAGCCTGCAGTCCAGAGGGCAGCGCTTCCTTGGTCCAGTGGCTCCAATTCCCTCCTTCGTGTTTGCTGTTGGCAATTTGGAGAAAACCTGCTGATTGAGAGTGCTGCGCCGTTTGTGTCTTCAAATCCCACCTGACGTCTTGGTCAGAACCTCGTTGTTGTTGTTGCTGCTGCTGTTGTTGTTCAGTGCCACCATTTCAGTTCCAATGCCCAGTGACCTCATGTACAGCAGAACAAAACACTGCCAGTCCCTGTGCCATCCTCAATCTGCTCTCACGCTAGAGCCCGAGGTGGCGGCCCCTGAGTGCCCCCATCTCACCGAGGGCCTTCCTCTCCGGTACTGCTTTCCTTTACCAAGCTTGATGCCCTTCTCGGGGCCTGGTCTTTCTTGACAACATGTTCAAAGTGGGCAAGATGAAGCCTCCAAGGAGCTTTCTCCCTGTTCTTCTTCCAGGACAGACTTGTCGGCTGTTGGAGTAGTCCGTGGAGCTGTCAAGATTCCTGTGCAGAAGCAGCAGCATCCAGATGCATGGATTCCCTTCAACCTTCCTCTTCAAATGTCTAACTTTGACAGGCCTAAGAGGTAACTGAAAATCCCATGGCTCAGAGCAGGCACACCTTAGTCTTCAAATGGCATCTTTATTTTTCAACACTCTGAAGAGGTCTGGAACCGCACATGTGCACACTTGAATACATTACTCTGTCTCTTGGCTACTGGTTGCTGGAGTCTTGGTTGTGGACCCAAGCAAGATGAGATCTTTGCAGCCTCAGTCATTTCTCCATTTACCCTGGTGTTACCTACTGGTCCATTGTGAGGATTGCTATTTTCTTTATAAAACCTGGTGGAGGTTAAACAAAGAATTGGACTGGTATGTAGCCTGGTTGTTACTATTTATGTGAAAATGCTGTTGGTACTGAACGCTCACTGCATCAACTACTGAATCCACGGTGCATGGTTCCTTCAGGACCTTGCCAGAGAGAGCAGGGGTGCAGCCTCCGAGGGGCCAACTCTGAGAAAGATGTCTCTGCACTCAAGGAACCAGCAAGAGGTCATGGGGGGTGGGGAGCACAAAGTGTCCCACTTAAGTGATTGGCGTGTACATACTCTACTGGCATTGAGAAGAAAATGTGGAATCATGCAACAGGTGTTGCCAGGTTTATTTTTTTCTTTCTGATGCTGAACCATGAATATGCTAGGCCATGAATAAAGAGACTCAGAGAAGAGCTGATGTTCCAAATTGGGGTGTTGTTGACAGATAATTCAAGTACCATGGATGACCAGAATGGAAAACAAGTCTTGGCAGGCACACACCCAGAATGCTCCTGAGAAGTAAGGATGGGGAGACTCACACCTTGGACACATGATCAGGAGAGACCCTCCCTTGAGAAGGGCACCCCCTGCCTGGTAAAAAGGATGGTGAGATGCAAAGAAACATCTTCAGAGATGGATTGATGCAGTGACTGCAGCATAACAATGGTGAGGACTACCCAGAAATGGGCATTCTTCTGTCTTATGACATGGGGTCACTAGGAGTCAAAGGCAACTTGCAAACTTTTCACCGGAGCACCTCAGAGCTGGGAACTGTCTGAAATGTTTTCTTGGTTGTGTGGGGTGGGCATTCACACGATATGGTCTACGATGGCTGACCAAGAGGCATAAATGGAGGAAGATTTCAATACCGATCCAGCTTTCTTGAAAGCCCTCTGTGTTCCCCTGGGAGTCACAGTCCACCTACAGGAGCCCATGTGGCCTGTTCTCTTTAGACTTCTGTGCTCACTCATTTCTGTCATGTCCAAAGGGCCCTTCCTGGTCACTGCTGTGTCACAGTGCCTCCCCAAAGAAGATGTCCGCACCACGTCTACAGACACCCCAGGGGGTTGTGGACTTCCACCTACTGCCTCCTCTTAAAGACAGTGAAGAGGCCAGTGTTGCTAAGCCAGGGCATTCGGGGTGTCTTTTCCTAGTGAGTCGGGGGGACAAGGAGACCAAAGTCGAGGGCTGACCAAGCACCCCTGGCATGGCCCATCCAACTTGAGGGGCAATGTCACTGGCCATTCTACCAGCAGGCTCCCGCAACTGCAGGGGACACAGCTGCTCTCTTGTTCTGCTAATTGAGGCAGGGTGGGGGAGACCAGAGGATTCTCCCTGGGTTAGAACCCTTTAGATAGGTGGGGCCTCAGAATAGCTTGCCCTCCAGCCTCTTATGACTAAACCAGAGAGCTGGTGCATCTGTCTCTGCTGGCTGACTCATTCCGATTGGGGCCCGTTAATCCTGCTGGCATGGGTTACAGAGTACCAGGCCAGGAGGAAAGACTTGGGTGGGAGGCAGCAGGAAATGGAGTCGTGCTTTTGGAGCAGCAGGTGGTGGCTGCATCTGACCATGTCTGGCTTATTCAGGGCTACTGGGCAACTCAAAAGCTGTGCCCTATCCTGCCCATACGGCAATGACCACTTTGTAGGCTGGCTGGCCTTGGGTCAAGCCGGAATCACAGCAAAGCTGCCCGACCGGAGGTCACCCAGGCCCACCCTGGGCCAGCAGTGGAACGAGCAGTCTTGGCGTTTGCCAGGATCACAGCTGTCGTGTACTGGGCAGTTGTTTCCTACCAGACAGTCTTCGGAGCGCCTTATGTGCATTTGTTCATATGATCCCGGCAATGACACTGTGACTCTTCCTTCGAATCCTCTAGAGGGCTGTGTGCTGAAGACGAAGAGGGGACACCTCTGGGCTCTTCACAGACAGGCAGAGCCGGGGCATCTTCAGAGAGGCTCCCGCTGGTCCAACAGAGTCAGCGGACAGTAAGGGCAGGGCGAACTTGTGAGCCCCACATAACCTGCCTCTACAGAGAGACTTCCTCTCACATACTTCTTCATGCGATCAGGAGAGAGCAGTCCCTGGAAAAGGAAGTCCTTCTTGGGAAAGTCGAGGGGAAGCAGCAAAGAGAAGGCCCTGGACGAGATGGAGGGAAGCAGTGGCTCAACAGTAGCCTCAAGCATAAAAGCAGTTGAGGCTGGTGCAGGACCAGGCAATATTTCCTTCTCGGCTGCCCAGGGTCCCTGTGACTTGACAGCCCCAACAACAAACAAGGACAACACTCACCCAGGTGACGACGTCTGGTAAGCATTGGCATTGCTCGTCAAAAGCGCAGAGCTTCAAACTTACTGACTGATCATTGGGAGAAAGATGAGGCTATCTGCCCCGGTAAAAAGATGTAGAAAATCTCAAACGATCTGGATAGGATCGTTGTGTGTCAGATCGAACTCAAAGATTGTGAGGCTTGGAGACTAGAACAGAGAATGGGGCCTGGGGGTGCACCAGGTAAACACTTGTTTGCGAACCAAGAGGTGGATGGCTTGAATCCATCCACCTCTGCAGGATAAAGCTGAGACAGTCTTCTAAAGAGGCACACCCTTGGAAGCTCTAGGGGACAGGTTTATGATGATTTGATAAATTGAAGAAGTTAGTTGTTTATTTTCCCTTCAAATTTCGTCCTCATTGGCTTTAGTAGGTGGTACGTAAATTTGAATAATACATGTACTGACTGGACTTTTTGTAAGTGTCTAGACACTATCACAGATACCATTGGACTTCACAATACACCTTGGGATGTGTTTTTGTTTGTTTTATCATGAATGTGGCATCTCAAATTTCTCTTAGATTTGCCATTCCCAGGATAGTAAGGTTCACGGTTGACTGATTCAAAGTGGCTGGGGCCAGCCCATGTCAGCTCACCGATGTGTGTGATCTTGATTACTTTTTTTGGGGGGTGGTATCACTGCCCTCTGGTGGTCATAGGAGCTACCTAGTCTTGCTCCTGGAAAGCTGCCGCTGGACTTGAACCGCCAAGCCTTTAGGCCACAGTCCTGCACTCAACCGGGGCTCAGCCGATCTTTATTACTTTTGATAGCTTCCAATTTTCTTATATTCATACATGGTGCATTCTATATTCCAATTCTTAATGTACCTTTGCAATAGCTCTTCTTCCCTTGAGTTGTCTTCCATTCAAGACAAGAGTCCTGGGCTGAGCCCCGGTGGAGTAGTGGTTGAGCACGGGACTGCGTCCCACTGGGATGGCGGTTCAAATCCAGCAGCAAGGCTGGGCTTCCTACTCCCACCACCAGAGGGCAGTGATGCCCACCAAAAAAAAAAAAAAAAGACAAGTGTCCCGGAATGTACCTCCATCCACGATATACCTGTTGCTTGGCTTTGAGGGGGCAACCCTTTGCATCATTGTTTAACTGTCTTGCAATTTGAGTGTCTTTTATTCTGTTCTACCTACAGCAGTGTTCCACTGTTGTTTGTAACATTTTCAGGGGCTAACCCCTTCAAAGTGAACGGCGTCTTTCTTCTTTGTCTGTTCTTAGTCTGGAAGCCCCTCTGAAGCCTGCTCATCGTGGGTGGCTCTGTTGGTCTTTGAAACATCAGTGTTACAGTGTCCAACCTCCCAGCAATGCACAGGCCATCATAATACAAAACGTTGATAGATGAGCGGTGGTTGCACCAGTAGTCTTGGGGAATGTGTATTATTTCCCAAATTAATGTCCGAGAAATGGGACAATATGTCTTATCCTTGGGAAACCATTTTCCCTTGTAGAAACTAAATCAAGGGGTTCTATCAGCTAGTTTTTAATATAGTGAGGGATGAGGTCATAGAGACAAGAAGGTTGGTGTGCAATGTGGGAAGGATGTCTGGGCTCTTACTAAGCACCCCACACCCACCCCCTGCTACAGCGAGGTAAGGATTCTGAGCAAGGCTATACGGCACAATGCACTAAGCTGCAGATCTGTGCAGCAGAGCGCATCAATGTCTCCCACACAGCGGCTGGTGGTTCCGTAGCACTGACCTTTAGCAGCGTAATGTTGAATCCATTGCATCACCACGGTCCTGTCCTAACTCACTGGGGGTCTGGGTCTATGGTCAATGGAGCCTTTCTCTTGTGGTTGGCTGAAGGAGAGGGATTCCAGCAGTCAGTTCTCATGCAACAGGACAGCCTCCAAGCTCTGTGAACCTAGAGTTCTAGTGAGAGAGCAAAATGTCTCTTCCAGGGAGAGACCAGGCTTCTATGGAGGAGGAGAAAAGCATCTTGCCCTGAGGCTCCATAGTCCCCTTCGATCGGAGCACCCCACCTTTACTCCTGAGACCTGGAGCATGAGCCTGGAGAGGGGGTTGATGTGTGAGCCATCAGGAGGACGTGGACTTCGAGTCATCCTGGGAAAACTCGCCCAAGCCCCCTTCTTCTCAGCCAACGGCATGACTCCTAGACCGGGTGGAGAGTAAGAAGTCCTGGCTCGATGATCCTGACACACTCATATTGCATCCCTGTCACTGGAACACCTGTTCCAGACCTTCACTGGTTGTGATGGAAGGACCTCTCTGCTGCGCCTAAAACTTGGATGAAAGAGATGAAAGAGAAGGAATTTACCAAGCATCCGCGTCGGCCGAGAAATGAAAACACAGCAACATATGTGTAATTAAAGATGCTTTTTAAGGATCGTGTTCCAAGCCCAAATATAAAACATTTTAAAAACAATTTGTCAGTTTGGATTGCTGCTCCTCCAAAATGCTTCCAGGAGTGGGGGTGGGATTTTTTGGCAGCACATTAGTTTCCATCACCAAAAAATAAAAGACACACGAGAAGGTAAATTTAAAAGCTAAATCGCTGGAAATAGCATGGAAAACCGCAAACACCAAGTTGTAAATCAATAATACAATTTGTTAGTCGGGGAAACATATAAGTACGTGACTTTTCTATAATGCACGCACTCCATTCGTTTCAGAAATATTTTCTGGCACAAGAAACAAAATTGTTATTTTCCCCCCTTAGGGGAAAAAATGCCAATGTTCTACACAGCTCCAAAGCTTAGAGAAAGCAAAATGCACACACACCCCCACACACGTACTTCACATTCTACTTTTGTGGGAGGTTTTAGATATTTTTCTGGAAGTGTAGAAGACTGAATGAATTCATTGTACTTCATTTTCTTGCTATCTTAAAATACACCTCTATGTCATGGAAGTTGATTTGGGTTTCCAGTCCACTAACGAGGGGCAGTGGGGGGGGAGAGAGAAGTTTCCACAGTTATAACATTGCATTTTGTGAATTTTGTATCTGCGTGGAAGTCAATGTCCCCATAGGCCTATCTTCACTGAGTGGTATCTGGCGTTTGAACCTGGCAGCCTCCTCCACAGAACAACTGTCTTTCAAACCAGTGGGTTCACTGTGCTGCAGACAAGGGCCCTCTGCATGCCCTTCTGCTTTCCATCACTCCCTTTGGGGGCCTCTCCAGATGTCCACATTCATCATCTACCGTTCATTGTCCACTTACCACACACTCATTTCTGGTCCACGCCATTTAGTCCCTCCATACTCTTAAGGTCTCTCTTGAGTCCCCAATAACTTCCTTTCCATTCCTGGATATCTTCAATGGTCCATTTTCTCTTCCATTGCTCATTCTATATTTTACAGCAAATCTTTGACTCCCTCCTCTGGGACGTTCCCAATCAGTTCTACCATAGCATCTATGACCCACAATTACAATTAGTTTGCACACTTGTTTTGTTTTGTTGTGGGGGAGTTGTTTGTTTTAAATGACAGTGTAAAACTCTTAAAGACAGCGGCTGCACCATCTTTTTAATCCTCAGTGTCCCCAGGGAAAAACACAGCACTGGGATGCACTCTGTAGCCATGCCATGTCCAGTTACAGCTCAGAACACAGGGAGACATTGCAACAGAACTCCCCTACACTCAGACCCAGGGAGAGCCCTTGATCCTTCCCTTCTTAATGCTCTCCTTACACCAAACCCTTCTGGGGCAAAATTCTATCATTTCTTCAAAATCTGGGTAAAATACTACATACTTCTTGAAAGATTTCACCATTGTCAACCCATGTCCCAAAGACTTATTTCTCTCATCAGAAATCCCATCATTTTAAGTCTGAAGGCTCAAAGCTTGATTTGTTTGTGGAGGTATTTAATTATGCACTTATAAATGCCCTAAGAGGGATCACCCTGGATTTAATCAGTCTGCCACCCCAGACATTCAACTTGTAGAAGTAAGTTCTCCTTTCCATTTCACAAGTGTATCAAAAGTTCCCCTACAAAGCATGCAAAATGGTCTTAGTAAGCCTCAGGCTTTAAATGGACAGATTATCATGTCATTGAAATAAATGTCAGCCAAACTTTTTGTCTCCAAGCATTCGTGATGAACAGAAAGCTAAAGACCATTGTGTGTGTGTGTGTGTGTGTGTGTGTGTGTGTGTGTGTCCAGGGAAATAAGACCTTTCCTTGGAAAGTTTTGAAACGCAACAATTTAGGGTGTTTTTTGTTTTGTTTTGTTTTGTATATATATTTTCCTTACTGAGAAGGATCATACAGAATCTACCCACTAAAAAAGAATTGTCATAAAACCTCACACCATTGACTTGTAAATGGAATTGAATCTGTAGAGTCTACATAATGATACCATCAAAAAGGAAAGAACTCTCACATTCATATAACAGATGAGATATGAAATGACTACCGTGGCAGATGAGCACCCCAGAGGTATTTTTGCTTTATTCTACTCACTGCGTTTATATCTCCAGTTTCTCTAATTTCAGTTATTTTTTTTTCCTCAGGTCTCAAGACAAGAGCCACAAGACTTTTTCCCCCCTCCTCCTAACAAATAGCCTCATCCAAAAGTCAATAATATAAATACTTACGTTTCTGGGGTCAGTGCTGGGGCTTTATTAAAACTGATTTTTCAAAATACATCTCCGTTGTTACTGCAGCTACAGAGAAGCCCTCCCTTCAAACACATCCCTGCTCAGCAGCAGACCCTGTGTGATGAGGCTCTGCAGGAAGGAGGCCAGAGCCTGTGAGCTTCCTGAGAGCAGCCCCTCCATCTGGGGCACTGTCCTGTGGCAGAGAGACAGAGGGAAAGGCTGCCCTGCTGCTATCCAGAAGCTTCCTGGGGGCCCTCTTCACATGTGTCCAGAGCCCTCCCCTCTAATTCCAACTCTGTTGGCTGGATGGTCACCGCCCAGAACAAGAAGACACCCTTTGCTGGTGCTTTAACCATCCGCTCACAGGCTGTGCCATTCAAATAGGAGAAAACCAGGCCATCCACGGCCACCGATCGGTGTGCAGCTGCCCAGAGAATCTACTCAGAGTGCAGAGGGTGTGGCGTTATGACCCAGCCCATCTGTCCTGGGGGGCCTGGGGTTGGTCCAGTGCTTGGCGCTCGGTGGCCTAGATGGATGTCTAAGCCTAACCCCACCAGCACAGGAGACCCACCGGCGAGCTCCTCCTCTCCCCACACCCCCAACGGAATGAACGGGTAGTGGGCCCAGATTGATAAGCTATGAGGTCCTGGTTAAATGGCATGCCTCGGACTTATTAATATGACTGGCCCCGGGAAAAGGCCAAGCACGTTCATTCAGATGAAGTGTGGCCACCCTCTAATTGTAGGAACACAGGTCCACAAGAGCTAATGAGGACCGATAGAGGAAATGGGGGCAGGAGGCTGGGAAGTCTGCGCCAGGGGGCCTGCAGGTTTGCCTGAGCCCCTGACAAAGGAAGGCGTGGTGTGAAGGGAGTGGGGGCGCGGTGAGTACACGCCCACCTGGAGCAGACACCTGAGGAGCCCACACGGGCCAGCCGGCAGCATCACATCCTCACGAACCCGTGGAGAAGCACGGAGGAGAGCGAACCCCGCTGAAGCTGCAGACCCAGGGAGAGAGCCAGCAACCATACCGTCACGACGTCGAGAGGAAACGCAGAGAACAGAGGCACGCACGCACGCACGCACGCACGCACGCATGCACACACTCCTGCCTGCTCATTCTGCACAACCGTACACCACCTCTCATTCCGTGTAGGTGGCACTGTGGCCCTCCATGATTTAAACGCTTTCTGCCTTTCCTTATGTGTTAGGACCAGGAGAATATCTGGCTTTCTTTTGCTAATTTTTGAAGAGGTTTGAAAGGAGAAAAGGAAGGAAGGGGGGAAGGAAGGGAGGGAGGAATGGAGGGAGGGAGGGGAGAGTGAGGGAGGAAAGAAAAACACATATACCTTAACAAGAACTTGCCAAATGATCATTTACAAAACTCTTGTTCATCTGTTTGAGATGAACTTGCTTGTCACTAAAGACCCCAAGTTCACATTAATTTTATTCTTCCTCCTCCTCTTTCTTTCTTTGTTTTTAAAGTCACTCAAACTGCCATTTAAGATTGAGGGATGAGGAATCTAGAGGTATTTTTTTCTTTCAAAAAGATATTCATTCATTCATTCATTCATTTTGTCTTTAATAATGGGTTAGATATGTATATATCACAACCTATCTCAAAAAATCAAATCAATCTCCTCTTAATCCTTGCAGTTTTCACCCCCCCTCCCCATCCCTTTTCCTGTTAAAATTGTGCTTTAATTAAATTACTTTTAGTATTAAGGCAATGGGTGCTTTGTTTTTAAGGTGTAGGTAAAATTTGGAAGAAAGGCAGAAAATACTATAAAAAAATTCCTAATTATCCACAATTCCTCCCTCCCCCTTCCAAAGAAATAACCCTTGGAAAACATGTTTCTATGTTTCTCATAGTTGATGGGGAAGAAAACCAGTGGTAACGATGAATATATTTTTACTGCATAAAACTGGGATCACACAGTGAGTAGGGCTGCCTGCTGTGTTTTGCTCTGTACCTCGTTGTGATCATGTTCATGTGACTCTAAGTATTCTTTGAAAGCCTGATTCCAACAGCTACCAAATATTTCTTAATGAATGTGCCATCAATTCTTTCCTCATGTCTCAGTTCTTGGATAGTTAGATTGTTTTCTAGTTTCATCTCATAACGGGTACTCAAAATCTGGCCCGAGAAACACATCTTGGAGCACATCTTAATGTTTTTTCAGGATAAATTTCCAGGACTGAAATGACTGCACAGAGAGATAGGACATCCTGAAGGCAGTACCTCTGTGTTGCAAACTCACCCTCCCTCTGGTGTGAACAAACAGGTCCATCTCATTATCCGTACATCTCTCTCATCTTCAGGAAGAACAGTACCTCATTGTTATTTGATACGGATGCAAATCAGGTTAAGCACGTTTGTTATATACTATGCTCCACTCAAACGTCTTTTGCAATTTGTGTTGCTGCTTTTATTTTGTTTTGAATTTCAGATTTGGAATGGTTCTTTGTGGTACTGTGGTTAATAGATATTTTACTGCAATGTAGGTTGTTTTTTCATCTCTTAGTTCTTAAATTGGTTTATCATTTGGTAGGTGGTTTTGGCCGAGGCTTTAAGTATTACGGATGCTGTAAGTTCTTATAGCATCAAATGTTTCACTTTATTCCTTTTTTATTTTTCTCACTTGAACTTGTGTCTTGAGCATTTTTCAGTATCTCAAGATAACTTACAGAATGCCTACAATTTCTGCTTGTTTTGTGGGGTTTACACTTTAGTTTTAACTCACTAACCGACTGAAAAGTCATTCTCATATAGAAAGCCAGGTGAAACTCTCATTTGATTTTTTTTCCGTACCCAAGTCGTCAATTTTGTGGTGCGACTGGCTGAGCAAAGAAGTCTGGTGGGTTTCACGCTCAGCTTTTCAGCAGCAAGGTCAGTGGTTCAAAACCGCCAGCCACATCCTGAGCCGCTCCATGAAAAACTGACAAGGTTGGTTGTCTGTTCCTATAAAGATGTACAGTAATGGAAGTCCACAGAAGAAGGTCTGTTCTGTCCTCCAGAATCACTAGATGTTGGAGTCACTGAAAGGCAGTGAGTTTCTGTGGTTTGCTTGGTTTTTGACGGTCTGAATGAAGTAACCCTGGTCACATGATTGCCCATGGACCACTAATGGCAAGCAACCATTTGGACGCCCCAGCAGCTCCAAGGAGAAAAAGAAGAAACTGTCCTGCAGCCTCAGAAACCCAAAGGATTTACAGTTGGCTCACTGTAAATCAGAATTGAGTCCAACATTTCACCGTGGCTGATGATGCTTCCCTCACCACATTTGAAATCCCTGTATCCTTTGGGGGTCATTTTTCTGCACACTATTGTGTTCTCTATGCATCTTGGCATCTTCTTTATATTGGCAGAACACTCTTATGATGGTTTCAGCTTCAGCATGCATTTCAATATCTTACAGGGCAAGTTTCCAACTTGCTTTATCTTTTGCGTACCTTTGGAAAATCATTGTCACAAAACATGACAGCCACTTGGCCAAACAGTTTGCTGGTTTCTTACAATGTTCACATCCATTGAGTAGTTAGTTTGTGGACCTCAACATGAATTAATCAAGTTAGCTCAAGATGTCCATCACTGGGTATATGTCTACCCAAGAGAAAGCAAAACCCAAGCTCACACAAAGACCTGCATAAGGTGTATCATTTCAATGTATTTCATAGTAGTTAAAACATGAAACTAGCCCAATGATCAATGACCATCCTACTGCAGTGAATAAAGAGAGAAATGGTGGTTTGATCCTGAGAGGAGATATCACTCAGCTATAAAAAGAAGCAATGTTCTAACACATCCTAGAATATAAACATTCTAGATGCAGAGCATCCTATATGTCATAATTCCCTCATATGAAATGGCCAGATTAACAAAATCCATAGAAATAGGAAGTCAATTCACAGTTTCTGGGAACATAGGTGGCAATAGACAATGGGCTGAATGACTCTTTCCAGGGTGATGAACATGTTCTCAAGCTGGGTTGTGGTAATGGTTTCACAATTCTATAAACTTACCAAAAAATCACTTAATTGTACAATTATAATGGGATCATTTTGCAATATGTGGATCATGCCCCAATAAAGCTGTCAAAAAATGTTTTTTCACTACTACTTTCAGATTGTTTTAGATTGTGTATTGACTCTCCCCCTCCACCCCAAATTCCATCAGCATTACACTAAGTTTAACTGAGGGAAACTGTCATATTCTGTCTGGTAATTTGGTAGCTAGAAACATAATCTGTGTTTATTCCTTGTCCTCACTTTATTTTGGACAAAGTCATGCATTTCACTGATCTCACTGGAGTTTTTCTTAAAGTAGCACCTGTTTATCCTCTTGATTAGTATTATAAATGTGTTCATTTATCATGAAACATTCATAGGCATTATTATCAGCACCCCAAAAAACAGACGGGGTGTTTTCCTATTTATTTAACTTTGGATGACTTTTTTGTTTGTTTTTGCTCTTAGCTTCCCCCACCCCTCCCCACCCTCAGTTGAGATAGCTAGAGGACCCAAACATCCTCTGCAGGAAGTGTCTCGTCTCCATTTTTAAGAGTTTTGGTGATCACTTTGGAGAGTTCTTTAATTGTTGATAATGAACATCCATCTTCAGAAATCTTAATCTGTAGCTTTCCCCTGTTGGATAGTCTTTGATTTGGTATCAGGGAAATACATTAAAAAATAAGTTTTGATTATCTTCTATTTTCTAGAAAAGTCTCTTCCTTTCTATTTTTCTGGGAGGGAGGGAAACGATATAGAATTGGATTACATCTTTAGATATTTGGTTGAATTCTTCAGTAGGATCATCTGGGCTTACAAATGGCATTTCTGGAAGGTTTTTATTGACAAATTCAACTTCCTTAGCAGATATGACTATTCAAGCTCTTTTTGTTGCTTGGTTTATGGTAGTTCACATAAGATAAGGTATCACTTTAATTTATGATGTCAAATTTGAGTTGTCAAGTTCATCATACAATTTATTTTAATTTTGATATCTGCATGATATTTAATTAATATGGGTCATTGTGTCTTCTTCTCTCCCTCTTTTTCAGCTTTCTCAGCCTTGCTAGAAATGTGTGAATTTTGTTGATCTTTTTAAAGAAGCACTGATTTTTTTCTCTCACATTCCCTGTTTCAATTTCATTGAAGTCTCCTCTCATTTTTATTGTGTCCTTCCTTACCCTTGCCTTGGCCCTTGCTCTCGTCTTTGTTTCCTCGTCTCTTGGACTGGATTCTGAATTACTGACGTGAGACTCTCCCTGCTCTCTGATGTATGCTTGGTTTGGGACTATCAATTTCCCTGTTGCTACGGCGTTAGCTGCATCACATCAACTCTCATATGCTGCATTTTCATTGCCATTCACTTCGGTGTTACATTTCATTTCCTCTGGGACTTCCTTTTTCACCTGTGAGTTATGTATAAGAGGTCTTCTGTGTGCTTGCTAATTTCCTGTGAAATTGTGCTGCTATTTACTGAGAAATTAGTGTTGAAGTCGTACACCACAATTTCAGACTTGTCTATTTCTCCTATCCATTCAATTAGCTTTTGATTCAGAAATTTTTTAATAATCCTGTTTCCTGAGTTCTATTTATGGAGATATAACTATTTCTAACTAAGTCAAAATATATATGTTTGGGGATCAAGGGAAAATCTATGCATACTCAAATAAAGGAAAGCTAAGAGATTGTGTTGGCTAAACACTTATCCTAAAAGAATGGTTGAAGGAAGTTCTCCAAAATTACATGAAAATAATCCACAAAGGAATAGTATAACATCCTAAAGAAAACACAATAAAGTAAATATAAATATAAGTAAAATGAGAAGACAAAAAAATGAAACCTGAGAAGATATTTGGAGAATATTTTCCAAATATAATGGCTGAAAATTTTCCTGTTTTGGCTAAAACAAACCCTACAATTTCAAGAAGCAAAACAGACACCAAAGATAAAGTCAATGAAATCCATGTCAATGATGCATTATATTGAACATCTGAAAACTGAACACACAGGGAGAAAGCCTTTAAAGACAGGAAAGAGATGACAGGTTATGTAGGACATAAAGCAATTGACCAGCAGAAGGAACTTCTTGTGAGAAACAATCAAGAACAAAAGGAAGTCCCATAGGTGCCATCAGGGACTGAAAAGAAGACATCACCAAGCCACCCAGTAGGCAGAATAATAACCCTAGAGAAGCCCATATCCCACCTCTCAAATTTGTTCATTGGTTTGTGTGTTAGACCAGGTTGACTAGAGAAACAAATGCAGCGACTTTCACATATGTGAAAGTGAGGGAGCTTTTTGATCAGAGAACAGTTGCATATTGTGAAAATATCCCAGTCCAGATCAAATCCATATGCCTGATATCAGTCTATAAGTCTGATACTAGTCTAAAAATTCCTCTTTAGACTCACAATGGCACTTGCAGTGATGCAGAATACAAGAAGATCACAGACTGATGGGTGAAAAGTCTTGTAGATCCGGATCTAGTGGCAGTCACAGGGCCATCTCTGCAGGTCTGCGGCCCACAGGTCAGTCAGATCTCAGGTGTGTGTGTGTGTGTGTGTGAGAGAGAGAGAGAGAGAGAGAGAGACCTGATTTCCTGGGAGGAAGAAAGGAAGTTCCCAGAATCCTCATGAGAAGACCATGCCCACAGGAAGGCATTGAGCTGTGACCTGATTGACAGACTAGGCTCCACCCTTCACTCTTATGATCCTCAAGTTGACTACCACAGTTTGATTATGTATCAATAGGAAATTAAGACCACTGTCAGTTGATTGTAAGATAAGCGGATTATCATGGAAAGCCGAAGAGACCCTAGGGGGCAGTTTCACCTGCCCTGGAGGGTCACAGAAGAGCACTGGGGGCACAGTGGGTTGAGATATGGGCAGCTAACCCCACAGTCAACAGTTCAAAATCAACAGCCCCTCTGGAGGAGGAGGCAGTGGCGGTTTTCTATTCTTATAATAACACACTGTCTCTAGACCAGGGCATGTGCACAGAGAGAGATCAGAGCTCACGACACGCAGAACCCAGGAACAGGGATGGAAGTAGTGAAACCAGGAGGGCGGGGAGAATAGGGGAGGAATGGGAAACCAACTGCAAGGATCAACACATGCACACACTGCACCCCATCCCCAGGGGGATGAACAAGGGAGACTGTGGGGCAGGAAGAGAGCAGTTGGTGTAAGATATGAAAATAATAGTCATCTATCAAGGGGTCATCAGGGTAGGGGGTTAAATAGAAAAGAAATAAAACTCCATCTCAGACGCCTACGGTGAATCTTCTCTGACCACAATGGAAGGTGTGACTAGCCGTGATATCTGGCAGAGAACTTTGTAATGCTGATTATGGTAGATTTTCTTAGGTTGTAATGTCATCTCTTATTACATCTCCTTTTGACACATTTAAAAGTTGTGTCCATTTAAAATATTTTAAGTGAAGGGAAAGTATATTCACGTGATATAAGCCTTCCATGAGTCTGAGCATAGACCAGGCATGGGAACAGCCTTGCAGAATGCATCGGAAAGTGGATTGTGACAGATATTGCTAGATGAAAAAGTAAACACCTTATTATCTTATCTCCCCTTTGACCCATCGGTCTAGTTTTTAATATCTTCTACTTTCTTTTCAATTGAGGTTTGTCTTTGTTTTATTTAGTTATTGTTAGTTTGGGTCCTTCTTTTCTTTTGCCTATGAAAGCCTAGGTATATATGGACGGATCAATGTTTTTGTGAGGGCGTGGCAGAAAGGTAGGGGGAAATAGCAAATAGCAAGGAGCGCAGGAAATTGATTGTGGTAATGATTGAACTCATACTATTGAACTATTGAAGTGTACACTCTGTGGACTATGTGCCAACAAAATGGTGTGTGTATGTATTTATTTACCATCTGGGAAACACATCGGCCATTCCTTCTCTGTCCCACCTGGCTGCTGTGTGTTATAACTGATTTGCTGCCAGTGGGTTTTAGAGCTTTGTAGAGCGGCTATGAGTTGGCATCAACTAAAAATCATAACACTGCATGCTCACCTTCCTGATATGATCACTGATGACAAATGTGTGCATAAGCAAATGCTGTGAAGAAAGGTGATGATGCCCAGCTATCAAAAGATATAGCATCTGGGGTCTTCAAAGCTTGAAAGTAAACAAGTGACCATCTAGCTCAGAAGCACCAAAACCCACATGGAAGAAGTACATCAGTCTGTGTGACCATGAGGTGTTGAAAGGATCCGGTATGAGGCATCAAAGGACTAAAAATTATATCATTATAAATGAAGGGTAGTACAGATTGGGGATCCAAAGCCCCTCAATAGGTGAAGCAACATCCCCTTACAGAGGGGTTACAGGGAGAAGATTAACCAGTCAAAATATAGTATAATAACAAATATGCAACTTTTCTCAAATGTTTCCTCCCACCCACTATCATGATCCAAATTCTACCTGACAAATCTAGCTAGACTAGGGGATGTACACTGGAGATGGAAACATGGGGAATTTAGGATAAATGTTTCCTTCAGGACCAGTGGTGGGAGTGACGATACCGGGAGGGTGGAGGGATGGTGGAGTGGAAAGGGGAACCAATTTCAGGTATCTATCTATAGCCTCCTCTCTGGAGTATGGACAACAAGGAAGTGAGTGAAGGGACACAGACAGTGTACTATATGAAAAAGTAATAACAATTTGTAAATTATTAAGGGTTCATAGGGGAGGGGAGTGGGGAGCTGGTACTAGCGGTCTAAGTGGAAGGAAGATATCTTGAGAGTGATGATGACAACAAGTGTGCAAATGTGACCTGTATACAATTGATGTATGTATTGATCGTGGTGGAAGTGTTTGAGTCCCCAATAAAATGATTCATTAAAAAAGGGAGGGGTAAAGAGGAGCTTAGAGCAAGGGCTCAAGTAGAAAATATTTGGAAATGAAGATGGCAATATGTGTACAAATATGCTCGATACAAATGATGCATGGAATCTTATAAGAGCTGCAAGATCCTCCAATAAAATCATTGGAGAACAAAACCTAAATGTTTTGTTCAGTCAGTTTGCCTTGGAACTGGGTGGGCCTGATATAATCAGAAGGACTCCTGCAGAGGACAGCAAACTGGAAGACAATACTTGATGCTTCCGCTCTATCGTGGATTTACCTTTTTCCTGTATAATGTCTTCACTGTCACTGAAAATAGTCTTTATTCTGCTTTTCACTTTCTCAGGTATTAATACAGCCACTCTGCTTTCCTCAAATATTATAGGGTGTATCTTTCCCTATCCTTTCACTTTCAACCGACATATCTCATTCTGTTTGAAGTGCATTTTCGGTAGACAGCATGCATTGAGTTTATTGCTTACCTTTTATCCACTCTGACCACCTGTCCTTTAATGAGCATACTTAAGTTATTTGCATATAAGGCAGTTACTCCTGTATTAGAGCCTGTGGGCACTGATTCACTTCTGTCTCTTGTTGCCTATCTTTGTTTCTGATTTCTCTGGTTTCTTTCTCCGGACTTCCTGCCTGCAGGCTGCATTCTCTCTGATTTTTCAGATCGAACAGTTTCTTTTGCTCTCTGTTTGCACATTGGATTGTTGTATTTTCAAGGAAAGTTAACTCTGTGTCCACACCCTGACTGGGTAGTGGGTGGTACATTGGGCCACTAGATCAGTGGTTCAAAAGCCCTGTCGCTTCTGGAGAGAGAGGGGTGATAGGGTCTTGGGAACCCTCAGGGGAAGAAGGACTGCTCTGTCCTATCAGATCATGCTACGTTGACTCCACAGCAGTGATTTTTTAAAAATCTCTCTGTGGTTTTTCTTTAAATCTTCTATTTCTTTGTTGAGAGTTTCAACTGCTCTGCTGAGACTTTAAGAGTACCAGGGCATGGTGGGAAGGGGAGCCAAAGCAATTCTTACCTGACAGCACTACAGAGCACCTCGTCCCAGCTCCAGCTCCAGAGGGGTACAAACTGCGCCCCCACTTGACTTCTGCTGCTCCCAGTCTGCTGGGGTTTGTTGTTTTGTTTTTCTCTTCTTCTTTTTGGTGTCTAGGTGGAGTGTGGAAATATTTGTCTAGAGGTTTTTTTCTGCCAGACCAACCCTTTCTTGCCCTTTGACTGCTTTGTATGTTTCTGTGGTCACTTCTGGGTCTTGGGCTTCTTTATCAGCCCTCTTGTATTAAGAGAGGCAAAAGAAAAAAGAAAAAGTCACCCAGAAATCTCATTACAGTACTGTATTCTCAGCGCTACGGTTCTTTGTCCTTCTGCCATCTTCTCCTCGGCTTCCAATCTCCTTTGGCTTGTTTTACATAACATACCTGGACCTCCAGCGGAATTTAGGGGAAGGACGGAGGAGATAACTTTTGAGAAAGGATTGCCTACTATCTCTCTGTGTGACACTTCCTGGCTGCGTTTTGATAAACTACTACCCTTTGCAGTGCTTCCCACCTTTCTCTAACCATCAGCCTTACTTGTAAGAATTACACCTCTCCGGTGCTGTGTGCAGTGCAAGACGCCTCATTCATCCCTGCCCCCCGCCCCTTCCTGCTGCCTGACTAGCCCTGGCTCTGGTGCTGATGCATTGAGAGATCTCAATTCAGTCACCTCACGGGGCCCTGGAAAGGCGAGATTCACACAGGCCGGGTCTGCCTCTCATCCCTGCTGATCTCTTGTGGTAGACAACGGGGGTGCCCAGCACTCCTACCGCCTCGTTCCGGCAAGACGGGGTGCTGGGTTTCTTGGGGAGCTGGGTGGGTGAGAGTGTGCAGTCAATGACCTTTCATAAGCCATCTCCTGACCTTTGCAGGGCACAGAACTTAACCCTGCAGTGTGCTGCTGCTGCTGTGCCTCTTAGGTGCACCTACCCGTCCATTGGCTCCGACTCACCATGACTCTGCCTCCAACCAAAGGAAGTGACACCTGCTCCCACTCTTTGCTCACAACCCTGTGAGCCCGATGTTGGAGAGGTTGAAACCATTCATTGCAGTAAGTAAAGGTCTCTCTCTTTTTCACTGACCTTCTCCTGGTTTTGGATTCTGCAGGATGCAGTCTTTTTCTTGTTTTGGTGGGAGGATCCCTGCTGGCATTGTTGGGTAAGGACTGGACTGCTAAAGGCAAAGCCAGTGGTTTGAGCCCACCAGTCTCTTCACTGGAGAAGACAGGGCCGTCTGCCCGCACAAGTTTCCACAGTCTCCGAAGCCCACAGGGGGTCTACCTTGTCCAACCTGGTCACTGTGGGCTGGAATCCACTCGAGGGCCCTACATATCTCTGTAGGCACTTCAGTGGCACAATGAAAGATGCTGAGTAAGCAACTGCTAATTCGGTACCATTTTAACCAGGAAGTAATTAGGATGCTTTATTCCTCATCACACAACTGATGGTTTAGGGGGGGAAATTGCCACATTACTGAAATCAATTTCACTAAACAATAGGACAAATAAGGGAACTAGTAAGCTCCATTTGTTATAGAATGCTCAGTTGTAATGCATAAACCAAACCAGTAATTTTATTTCATCTTTCCCATACATTATATATCTTTCATAAAACCAATGTTTTGAAATTCTTTACACATATGACATGTTGAAAAATGCTTGTCAATTACTCTGCAATAAGTTCCTCTATAATTCTGAGGTGCATAAAATAGCAAGCAGTAGCAGCATGCACTCATCGGTCTAATGAATGACCACTAAAGTTAGAATATCAAAAGTGGAAATATCAAAGAGTTAAGAGAAGCATCAAAAAAAGTAGATAATGAAAGAGCACAGCTCTCATTGACTATGTCCGTGGAGGCTAACAGTCTGACCCAGATGCCAGGATGCCAAGCTATCCTCTCCCCCACCTACATTCAGGTCGTCCCTGAGCACCAGTCCCTGTAGAAGAATATCGTGATGAGTGGGAAAGAGGAGGACCCCCCACCCCTGGAAGGATGGTGTGACACAGGGCTGTGTCAGTAGACTCAAGCCACCACAATTGAGGATAGCACAGAACCAGGCGGAGGCTTTGATGTTGCTGTTGTTCCTACAGAGAGTCCCAGTGAGGTGGAAGCAAACTGAACCACATTTCATAACACCAAACCAGTATCTCCATTCACCCGGTGAACATCAGGACAATAAGATACATGCTTGGGGAAAGGAAAAAGAGTGGAAGTGAGGAAAGTGGAGATCACAGGGGTGGCCGCAGGGAAGGGGGGAAAGGGAGACCCTCCCCCAGGCTGTGGCCCTGTCATTTCAGGTTTCCGACCCCAGGAGAAGTCACCCTCTCACCTGAAGCAACTCTACCACCGAACTGTCCACGTACACCAAAGAGATGAAGGATGAAGTCTCGGTTTCCAGTCAATGAATGTCCTGGGAATCAAGCCACCTCATCAATGTCACTTCAACTTTATTTTTGGCACAGAGGTGACACATTCCTCCATTTTGCCCCTGATCTTAATTTAACAGGGATGGAAAGTGAGAAGGCTTCCTTGGGTGAGAAGGACATTTGAGACAAAGTAGACAAAGGACCATTTCGGCTCAGAAGGCACGAAGATAGAAGTTAGAGGCCATCGCTCAAATGGAAGGCAGATTTTAAAAGCTCTGATTACCACATGAACATACATTTTAGGACCTTCCACAAATATAATTCAATCTGAAAGGCTCTTTCAAGGTTAATGAATATCAGTGAAAGTTATAAATTAGATGTTTTTAAAGTGTAAACTTGGCCGTTTTTCATCAAACTAAAAGCGATTTTAATTTCGTATGAAAATGAGTGCTAAGATGATCTTAAGTTCAGAATAATGTGAACGTCTAAATTTGCACGATGTACTCTCCCTACCCAGTAAGTATTTAGAGCCTCTATCCTCCATTAATCGTCCATTAATACATCATTAATAATCTCAGCCCTCGTATAATATGCTCATACTCATAGAAAGATGACCCCTATTCATGCCAAAACTGACAGTCTTAATGTGGTGTTTGGATTAGAAAATGAGTTGGTTATAAGGTTCAGAGATGATGTGAAAATGGAAAGCCATATTTTCCATGGTTAATTGATTCACCTGGAGAGAGATGTGTTGGTTTTCTAAAACCCCTACCCACATACCATCTGTTTTCAAGGAAAAGTTGTTTTCGGTGTCTATCCCATTGGAATACCATCCTCTGCTCCATTATCTGCTCAAGCCATGTGACTAAGCACATGGAGAAGAAGGTCATTGCTGAAGGAGAATAAGGATTTCTCCTGAGACATGTTCTTGCTGGCATTCCTCATACTTGGCTGATTAACTTGGACAGTGCCATATACGTGGAAAAATCTTAATTTAAATATTAATCCAAAGCATTTGAGGAACATCCACTCTGTTCTGGCCCTGCCCTACAGCAAGAGTAGTGCTGGAATGGCATTTACCACATAACACCCTCTCAACGCATCAAAGAGCAGTAAAATGAAACCTGTGGAAGTCAGAATCCATGGAATTTGGAAACCGGTGAGAGAAAGAAACTCAAATATTCCTGGCTAGAGTGAGAGATAGAAAAGACTGCCCCCCACTGGGTTAGGGTTAGGAGAAAATGGAGAATTAAAGAAGAAGAAGAAGAAGAAGAAGAAGAAGAAGAAGAAGAAGAAGAAGAAGAAGAAGAAAAGGCTGCACCCAGTAGGAAGTGTGAGAGAGAGAACTGGAGAAACAAGGGAGTCCCATTGAGTTCTGGCTGTGCAGTCTCTACTTTCCTATTGAGATGGCTTTCAGGGTAGCAGACATTTAGTAAATGCTTAAGAAATGTTCAGCATGATTGTTTGTAATACAACATAGAAGCAGGCAGATAGATACTTGGATAGGTGGGTGGGTGGGTGGGTGG